>JAOUZG010050597.1:1243891-1321139 GCA_026289955.1 Argiope argentata | reverse complement strand
CGGTGATGAGACAGTGCAAACAATGGATCTAATGATGAATTTGATACATTTTTTTACACATATGCCAATAAGATAAGACAGTGCAGTGAATCTAATGATGGATTTGATACAAATTCTTTTACACATATGCTAGTACAATGATAATACAGTACAAACAGTGAATCTAGGGAGGAATTTGTTACGAATTTTTTACACGCATGCTAATAGGATAAGACAGTGCAGACGGCGAATCGAATGATGAATTTGATACAATTTTTTTACACATATTCTAATAAGATAAGACAGTGCAAACAGTGAATCTAATGATGGATTTGATACAGATGTTTTTACACATATGCTAGTAAAGTTATAGGATCATACGGTAAGCTCCTCTTATTTAACGTGCTAGATATTCACATGAATATTGGCGAATGCAAAATCACACTAATTTAACAATGAATTTCGCTCATAATGATAATTTTTTTTAAAAAAATACAATTTTAATGTTAAGGTAAAATATTCAATTCCAACTACTTAGATTATTGTTGTTTTGATCTTGTTCAAACATACATAGTTGAACCAATATATTTACTTCTCAGTATTTCCTTGGAAATTTACCAAAATTTAGAGGATAAATTTTTGGATGATTGTAATACTTTTTAATCCCTTAATTGACCGTGCGATATATAAGCAGATAACTCTTCTCATTATAAGTTAAAATCAAACCAACCGTAATAATTGAATATAAAAAATTATGCTCAATTTTTATATTATTAGCAAAATCAGTGCGACAACACAATTCCAAATTGGAAGGTATCATTTAATAAAATATTGAAAATACAGAATAGTTAAAAGATAATTTTTATACAATAAAGTTGAATCATAATTTTCTTTTACAATTCAAAATCTTAAATTTTTCTTCCTTTTTTGCTTGAAAAAATATACTTAAGAAACAATAATAATGCAGTAAGTTACTTGAAAAATTTTATAGAGCATTTGCAAAGAAAATATTTTTGAATTTCGTTGATGGACACATAACGTACAAAAGGAAGATTTATTGTAGAAGATAAACATTTTCCATTAAGAATAATAACATTGCCAATATTCTTCGGGACTTTATCTTTTATCATCTTTCATTATAATTGCAAAATAAACAGTTGAAATGGAATATTAAAAACTAACAATTTCTCGCATTTCAAGTAGAAAACAAAAACAATTCGTGAAAAATCAAGCATTAATATTAACTCAGACAGTACTGCATTTGAATAAATGAAATCTTTTGTATTGAAATAATGATCCATATAAAGTTTTCTTTTTAGAGGAACTTTTTGAAAAATTTAAAACAAAATATCTTAAAATATGTGAAAAATAAATTGAAATCGAAATGACAATGACAATGTTTTAAAAACATGAATTTATCAAAAAAATGAAGAAAAAAAAACGAGTGAATGAGATTTATTGAAAACAGTTTAATTTTGCAAAAAAAAAAACATCTCACCCAAATTTACATCAAATTTCGAATTTTTTTGTATTTTTATTTTCTTTATTAGAAAAATACAATAATTATTAGAAAAATATTACTGTATATATACATACAATAAAACATTTTATTTGTTAGAAAAATATTCATAATTTATATACGTTCAAATGCTAAAAAGGATTTTAAAACCTATCATGATAATCAAACACTGTCAAATAAAATTTTGAAAAATAGACTTATATTCGCTATCTTATTTTTCCAAACTAATCATACCCTAAAACTTATTTTTATGAAGTCAACATTCGCATTGGAATTCATAGTCATAATTCTCGTGTTTTCACATCTTATAGATATCTCTAAATTACACTTAAATCAGTCTGTCTCTCAAGATTGCTTTGATTTTTTATTACGTTTGACAAGACATTTCTAAATCCTTTTAGCATAAATATTCACAGAGCTGAAAATTGCTTTTACTTCAAGAAGACAACTATGCCATTAACATTCATAATATTCTAAGACTTGCATTGTTTCTTTTTCTATTTTACATATTTAATTCGAAAGCAAGTAATTCTTAAGAATTTCTACTTTTTAAAATCAAAGAAAATGTTTTCAGATTTAATTGCAATAAAAAGGTCTATTTATTCATATTATATATTAATTCAAATGTTCAAAAAACCAATGATCAAAATTATTGCCCATTAGAATTTAAATATCTTGTTAAGTGTAAAAAATTGCATGCAATATATATATATATATATATATATATATATATATATATAATCAATTCTGACCAATTAGAAAAGAAAATCAAAGAGAAAGTTTGATTTCAAGTCCATGTATCAAATAAAGGGGAAAGTTATAAAAATATTGGGGATCTATTTAGAATTTTCGATTATAATGTCGAATTTTAATATTGTGAAATTTTAATCGACCGCTGAAAACATAAATCTTTAATTATTAGGAGATGGATGTCAAAAACTGATAAATTGCTTTATATCTAATTTTTTTAAAAAACGATTAAAATGGTTCTAATATTATTCTATCTCCTTCAGAATAGTTCCTAAATAGTTTAATTTGAAAACACAGCAAAAGTTGTTCAGCCAAAAATCTCTTTATTGGGTTGTGAAGGTATCCGGTTTTGTTATATAAGTACAAGTTGATACTGACTGATGGCATTGGATACTTCTATCTCTTACTTTTGTACCTGATGCAGTCAGCAAACAATTTTTTCTAGTTGGTATTGAACCAAATGTTGTCTGGATATCGGTGCCAGCATTTGAAATGGTTGCTGCCAATACGAATATGAATTCAAATTTCGTATTGCTGAAACTGATACGAATACGACTTCAAATTTATTTTAGAATTTAGACTGCTGATACGGATACGAATATGACTTCAAATGTATTTCAGAACTTGGACTGCTGATACTACAATTACTTGATACTAGGCGATCAAATAAATGGGTTAGGTTTAAACACAAATGTTTTATTTACAGCTTATATACAATAAAAATCAACAACTCCACATCTAGGTTAATATACTGGGAAATATTTACATCTGGGATAACAGTTCCACGATTAACGCACGGAAACCTAACAGACTGTTAGCGTATCTGGCTACTGCAATAGTAGCTCAAGGGTTCTCCGGATATCTCCGGTAGGTCCTCTCTGAAGCTCGTAGCTTCTCTCAAAAGAAAAATCTCCTGTAGCCCTCAGGATCACTAGGTCTCTCTCCAACTGTACAGCTCTTCAGTTCAGCTCGTCTCGTCGTTTTCACATTGGTGCGCTGGAGATGCCGATCATCCAATAATTCTTCAGAAATATTCCAAGTGGTCAGCAGTTGACAGTGGGAATATTTGTTAATCTCCCACCCTCTTAGCAGTCCCTCCACAATAGGGAAATATTCACATCTGGAGGTTTTAGCACTTCTCTCTTTAGAGGGTCGTAAAACGCATGTCTGGTTCATCATCTGAACTTCATTTAAGTTAGGGTAGTCCCACTGGAGGAACAATTGCATCTTCGGTTTGAACACGGTTTCTTTCTTCAGAGGGCCGTAAAACTCATGTGTGGTGTATTATCTAGACTCTATTCACGTCCATATGGTGACACTAAAGGGGGAAAATTCACAAAGGAAGGAGTCGTCCCACAGCTGACCAGATGTAATAATATTCAAACATGTGTCTCTTAGAAAAAGAGGGGAGTTTTGCAACTTCTTTACAATACTGATATTATTTCAAATTTCGTGCCTTTGGATTTCTCTATTGAACAAGTATTGGTGATATCCCGTTGGTCTTAGAGATAGGCGAGAAAAGGAAAAAAATGCTCTGCTGATAGTTTAGAAGGCAGAGATTCGTCAGTAGTATCATTACTTGGGTTAAAGTACAGTAATGGCTGGAGTTGAAATATAAACGGTTAAAAATGCCATGGTGCTGAATTGTGTCGCCGAATCTGAAGAATATATCAATCTAATAATATCAGATTGATGTAATGGTAACTAACTGGAAGGGAATACTTTTACATTATCAATTGGTATCAAATTTAAAAACTGATGCCGAGTTCCTGACATTTTTGGCTTGTATAATTTTATGACCTGCTACTTTTGCATATCAGAAACCAAGTATCAGATTTATACACTATTGTCCAATACAGTTTTTTACGCTTCCTATTTCTTTCAGCTATTTTCATTTATAAATAAATACAAATGACAATCTTCATCTTAAAATTATTCCAAACGATGAATTAACTAAAGGAGAAATTACAAAAAGAAAATTTAGTTGATGCGAGTCAAATCAATGAAATTTTGTATTTTCCCCTCAGGTAATAAAACTATCTAGTTATAAAAATAAGTTAAAAAGAATTTCAGATTTCTTAAACATATCTTCATTTTAGATCTTCTGAAATTAAAAAAATAATAAGGGTGGGAATTTATTGACATATACAAGGCTTAAATAGTCATAAGTCGAAGTACCAAATATTTGGATTGAGAAAATTTAGTAAGTAATCTTAGAAAAATATATTTAAAAAATATAAAATTGTTTAATTAATAAGATTATACTTTCTTGCTTGGAAAGGCTTTTTTTTTAGTTTAATATTCTATAGGATATTCAAGATATTTATGGTTTTCATGCAATTTTTTGTACTGAATTACGATATCTGTATACGATTTCAATTTATCTATTTTTATGTAAAATTATGCACAATTTAACAATTTTGATTACAGCAGTACATTCAAATGGATTAAAACATAAATATACTCACATAAAGATTACATATTTTGAAGAAATATAATTTAACTATTTATGAGTACATTGGAACCAAATAAAAGAAAGAAAATTAATATCCGACTAATACGATTCCTTTGTATCAAAATCAAATTTGAAAAATACTCTAAATGAATCCTCTGTGTATTTCAACTTCTATATTCTATATTAAAAATTGTTTTGGGAAATTTATTTTTCAAAAATTTAATTTTATGCGGACGTGAATTCTACGATTTAGTTTCAAATTAACTGAAATCTGCTAACCTTCTAAATCGAACGTTAGAAAATCTCAATGTATATCATTCTCGTATTTTAAAATCAAATCATTTCTTTGAAAAACATTTTATTCTGTTGTTGTTATTTATGACACTTTACAAGTCCACTGAAAGGTCTGTCAATGATTTAAGCCGAGTAAGTGCCTCTTCTTTTTAGTAGAGTCAATTATGTCCAAGAATACGACTTGTCTACTTCATGCATCATAATCGCTTGTACAGCCCCTTTTCACAGGGGGGATATTCACATACCTCACAGATAGAAGATTAATCATGCTCGAACATGGATTCGAACCCGGGACATTCATACAACGGGGAAGACGCTTTACCTATGCCAGAACGCCGGCATATTTTATTCTATAATACAGAAATGATTCATTCTTAATAATTATCCACTGTTTTTCTTCTTAAAATCACTAAGGAGGGGAAAAATAATTTACTCAAATTATTCCCTTAATTCTCGGAATTCATTTGAGAGGACGAATATTTTTTTCTCATTCTCTTTTAAAATCTTCCTCGTTAACAGCCTATGTTTTTACCTTTATTAAATCTCTAAGAATTTTTACTTTAAACTTATAAGCGAATTCTATTAATACGTAGAGTGCTGAAATGTTCTAAAAGAGGCCACTAAAACCCAAAGAGGCTTATGAAAATTGAACAATCTCGATGTGGTCTTTCGGAAGAGGCTTAAGAATCTTTAATCAGTCTCATTAGGTTTTGATGAAGAGTAATCTTGGCTTTCTTTTTATGTCTTCGTGAAGATTTTTTTTTTGCGTGCCTGAGCGAGTTTTTTATATTTTTCCCTATAGCCAAAATCAACATGACCACGTAGGAAGTCGATAATTAGAAGAATTAAGGTTAATGATGTAGAGTTGCCGCTCACTTTTCATGCGAATTCCTTTGAATTTAAATCTTTTGTTTTCTTTTTTTGGAATGGGTCCCAGTGTGGGAAAGATCTATAATTCTTTTTATTCAAAGTATGGTAAATGAATAAAATCTCGTGTATCTAAAAGAATAACTTGTGTCAATGATATATTTTAGCAGAATTTTATTTTTTAAATAAAATAAATCTAATCCAAGAACAAATTTAGACATTACGATATTTACTTAAGAAATGGATTAATTAAAGAACATTAATAATAAATTATAAATGGTTAAAAACTTTGAACTTTAACTTTAAAAACTAAAACTTTAAATGGTTAAAAACTTTAAAACGTGTTACTCACATTCATGTGACAGTAGCCACACGTTCTCTGTCAATTTAGATTTTGATACGAGTAGAACATGCCTATATTTAATGTATATCTCTTTGTATCAGCTTCTTGGCACAGAGGTAGTGTTTCTTCCTCGTGATCTGGCCATCCCGATTTCGAGTCCCGGTTCGGGCATGATTGTTCCTCTGTGTTCTATCTGTGGTCCGTGTGAATGTGCATCCCCTCTGAAAAGGGGCTGTGCAAGCGAATGTGATGAGTGTGTAGCTGAAGTCGTACTCTTGGCCCTAGTTGGCGCTACTTCTAATCAAGAGACGCTCTTTTCGGCTTAAATCCCCTGATGAAAGCCATTAGAAACAACAAAATATTTTTTTTTGTTTTGTTACATTTCTATGCATGCGAATCACCTGAGAATCAAACAGCATCTAATTAAATATTTTATTCTCTATTATGATTAAAAGACAAATAAATAGATATTTGATATTGGTCCGAATCAGAGGCATCAATCATGATAGCGAACTTGTAAATGAATCAATTATAAATAATCTTTAATCTATATTTTCCTGAATGTATAAAATAAATCAATGCGTTTTTGATAATTTGTATAAAATAGGTTTAAAAATATTGGAAAAATCTAAAAATCAAATTTTAGGATATTGTCTATTTTTAAAACTAGTGTTCATTTGCACAATTGAAAGTAAACATGCCATACTTAAATGGATTAGTTCAAAACTATCTATAATTTAGGTTTAAAAATCATGTGTCAATTATAATCTTTTTTTAGCTCTTTGAATTTAAGAGTTATGACCACTTACTCTGATACAATTCTCACTACATCCAGAAAAGTACACATTCAGAAAAGAGAAGATCTTATAAAATCGAATCGAAATTTTAATTATTATTCATTTTTAATAATTATTACATTTTTCTATTATTTTTTATATAAAAAATAAATACCAAATTAGCCATTTGACTCATTTACCGGCTTTTCTCGGAATTAAAATACTCTCACGTAGGAAATATTTTTGAATATAATATTATAGCCCACATTTTTTTTAAATTTCCTGTAGCATTTAAAAAAGACATCATTCAAACCAGACGATTGTTCTAAATTTGCCCACACCTAAAAATTAAATAAAAAGTTTTTCCTAATTTAAATTATTATTCCTCTGGAATCTAACATTTATTTTAGTGTTTTTTCACCATTTGGCCAGTGTGATCAAGCTTAAGTTCTTCCATTATATTTTTTATCTTTAACAGCAAAAATATTGTTACAAAAAATATTGTATAAATTTATTTGGAATCCATTACCAAAAGATTCCAAAATATTTTTAAACAATAAAACAAAAGTATAGAAATATTAAGACTGATTTTCTCACAATCTTGCTGTAGAGCGACATCGGAGAATCAAAATTGTACCTTTTTTAATATCAAAATTGCATCATTCGAATACCCAATTATATCAAAATAGCACCAATAGAAAATTCGAATTAAATCAAATAAGTATAAATTTTATTATTTAAAATCCATCTATTCAATTATTAAATTGATATATTTACGAAAAAAAAAACGGCTACGAATTTGCGCAGAAGCAAAACGTTATTAGTGAAGAAATAAAATTTTGGATTATGGAATAATTTGTTTCGAAATTATTGTGGCCAAATGGAGAAATGCCGGTTTACTTTTAATTAACTATGTTTCACACCTTAGAAAATTCACAATATTATTTGTCTTGTATAAAATAATATAAACAAAATTTAATTGAATTCGGTTCCATTATTTAAAAGGAAATGTAGATCTTTGTATTATGAAAGGTGTCCCGAAATTAGTACAAAATTTTAATTTGCCACCATTTGTGCAGTAAAGTATTGACAATCCTATTCAACTTCGTTACAGCTGGTAGTTTAAGGTTAGTAAAAATGAATTATTGCACATTAGAATGTGTTAGTACAAAATGTGATTTAAATAAAAGTTTTCTTTACTTTTTTTATTTTTATTGAATCAAAGTAAGCAAGCAAAGGTTATGTATGGAACAATACATAGGGACAAATGGCCTCGAACAACCTTATTTACATCTACGCACAATTTATCAAATTTCCCAAAAACATTTTGCATAAACGTAGTTTTATTTCGTTGATACAGCTTTGAATTTCTTCCTTCAATACACGCATTCTTGTGAGCTTGTTGTCACATACATTTGACATCAAATAACCCCTGAAAAAGAAGTCGAAGGGTGTTAAATCACGCGATACAGGAGGTCATCTCTCAAATTTTCGAACGATGGTTCTATTATTTTACGCTCCATTTTTACTAACACTAAACTACCAGCTGTCAAATAGTTTTTTAATAGGGTTTCCAATACTTTACAACAGAATTTCGGTGCATTATTTATATATAATAGTTTCCTATTTATGCATTATACATAAACGCATAGTTACAATGTGCTCATATATAAAACTGCCCTATTCTTGAAGTCTTTCAATCGACTTCATTTATTTTTAAAAGTAACTAAAACGAAAACGACACCCACCCCCTCGTTTCGTTGCGTAACTAAATTGCACTAAACTTCTAACACACCACACAACCGAGACTGAGCTCTAAAAGGCATTTGCATCTCAGCTTTGCCTTATAACTTTATTTCCGCCACCGCGATTTAATATTCATTAACACATTTTGCACAGATGCAACCGTATCCGTCCCAACAATGGAGAATTTAACTGCACTTCCGAAATTCGAGCTCCGACCACGCCATGACAACCAACTCCTGCTTGTGCTGGAAAAGCCAATGAATTGCCTTAACTGGTTTCCTGGCTTCCCACAGCTCCGATTACGCGATCAGATTTCATTATGAGTTAATTGCGAGGGCACGTACGTCCCAGCAGCACGCTGGAAATTCCGCCTAGACGCCATTTTAGATGCGGTTATACCATTATTATGGATCTTCCGACGTCAATTGGATTAGATTTCTGAAGTCAGGGCCCTTTTTGGCGTTGAGGGATCAGTACTGCGTGAAAGGGGATATGACATTATTTTCAATCATATGTTTTAAATTTAAAATGCACTGTTTTTATATAAAAGAAAAAAAATGCAAAATAGAGGAGTTAGGAGTGTTTAGATTTCTAAGTGAGAAACCTATTTAGGAACATGATTCCTAAAATAAATAAGTCTTAAAACGACATTTGCTTTACAGTTTATTTTATGCCTTTTTAAGAAGCTTATTTGTGTAATGAGGAGGAAATGGGGTTGAATAAGCTAATTTCAGATAATGAAAATAATGACAATATAGGCTTCCTTCCCCCCTTGCTTATCAAATTTTCCGATATCCTCATGACATTATTTAAAACCTTTTGATACAAAGGAATTAAGGTTTTCTAACAATATCGATCAAATATATTTTTCAAAATTTTATCTTCAGTGATTAATTTGATTTTTCGGATGCACTGAGAAACCGAGCATATCCTTTGACACGGACAAAACCAAGCCCATTTCATTATCATTTCCATCTTACCGGTTATATTCGATTTTTTTACAGATTGACTAGCAGAGATATAGATTAAGTTAGAATAAGCAGGTATCAAAATGCCTTTAGGTATTTTATTCTATTGTTGTTGTTACTTATGGCACTTGTCATGGGCAAGCCCCCTGCTGATACAGCAGCAAATTTAAGCCGAGAGGAGGGTCTCTTGTTTTTTAATTAGCACCAATTAGGGCCAAGAGTAAGACTTATCTACACACTCATATCATTTGCTTGCACAGCCCCTTTTTACAGGGGGGGCACAGTCACACATTTCACTGATAGCACACATATGAACAACTATGCCCGAACCGGGATCCCCAGAACACGAGGAAGACGCGCTACCTCTGTGCGGGAAAGATAGATATTAGCAGAATGAGGCATTTAGGTGCATTAATCTTCTAGATATAGATTAAAAATTTAAAGAATACTTTTAAATGTATATTGTTAGTCAAAAACTGCTAACAAAAACTGAATGAAAATTATACATCGTCAACAGTAACCGATGTATCTGAGTTTAGTTATATTAAGTTCCGTTGTAAAGCAACACTAGGGATATTTTGGATCGGACCTAGTTATTTTGAAACTCGGTGAAATCATGAGGACTGCACTTGAGCTGGTACCCCCTTCTCCATTCCACACCTGTGGGAGAATGTTTGGTCCTGGCAGATTTAGTGTGCATTAGACCCCAACATGGCGGTTCTTCGTTGGAATCGTGTCTCGATCCTGAAGCCCTTCGGTTCCCGAACCGAGACCTTAGCACAAGGCCAACGTGGCCCTTCCGATATAACTTGGACAAAAGATTTGAAGTCAGTTACCAGGGACTGCCATATAGTTGAATAAATTGAATGCCATGTCTTAAAAAATCGGATCTGTAATAATTTTAATTCGAAAGCTGTCTTCGAAACTGCAATAGTTAATCGCTAGAGGGTGTCAAACATTAGTTATTAACACTTCAGATGGCTCTGCTGAAGGCTTAAATGTACCAGTCCAATAATATTGATCTAATCACTGTGTGTCACAGAGGTGACGACACTGATGATGAAGAGCCGATCATGTCATTATTGGATACAGAATTACCCAGAGAAGTATCAGACCCAATGAGTCAAATCTCAAATCCACGGATATTCTTCTCTGTGCCGGTACATAAAACTATCTGATATACAAGATAATTATAGGGTAAGATGTCGACTTCTTTGGTCTTGTGATTTAGCAGGGGACAATATATTTTAACACATTTATTCTATTTGAGTAAGTCTAAAAATCCATATGTCGGCATTGAAAAGCTTCTGCTTTTCCTGTTGGAAAGAATATTGAACTTCTAAAGAAATAAATAAATGATTTTTATCTTAAGACCATCGCTACATTTTTTATACTTGTCCTTACTTTGAAATGTTTTAACTTGCTGCAACATTATTCGATAACAATTCCAGATAGAGCTTTTTATGGAAATATTGTTTGCCATGCTCTGATGGATAAACACTTCAACCCCAGGGCTTGTAATGGTCTGTATTATCTGCATTTTATTTATCTGCAAAATTATCGCATCTTCAACGTCCTAAGCATGACATTTTTGGTAATTTGTTCAGGCATCAATACTAGTTTTATCCTTTCATATTATTGCAATTTAAATATATTTTATTTTAACTGTATTTTTGGTATTTTTTATTTGTTATAACTTCTCTTTAATTTGCGTTTAAAGTAATTAGCATTTAAATAAAAGTAAAAGCATAAAATATCTTAGTATTTTTTTCTGTGTTAATAGTATTTGTTTCTGCATTTGCAGTATTTTTTGTAATTCCTTAAGAATACATGGGATTATATTTTTTATGATTCTCAATAATGAGATTTTCATGCCTATTTTACTACTAGTTAACTTTAATAGTAAAAAACAATGCATCTTGCAGTGGATCCTTACTCATGTGACTTTTGAGTTTAATGAAATTAATGATTCCTTAGCACAAAAAGACAGAGACCAGGATCAGACCACATCTTTCGCTTTACTTGCAGATGCAAATGCTTTTACTAAGTCTACCCCAATAATATCAAAAAAATACAATTATTTTTTTGATAATAATAGCCCAATAATATCAAATAATTATAATAGACCCAATAATATCAAAATTCCCCAAAGTTAAATATCAAATCACTCACCTTAACACAGACAGAAAAACAGTTACCACTCTCATAAGACTTAGAACAAAATACCACAAAAACATGAAAATTCTCCCTTATTGGACAAGAAATTACCAAAATTGTGGCAACTGTCCTGCTTATGAACTTACATTGCACCATGTGTTCAATTGCCCTGCAGTTGTGGTAGGCCTTCATCTACTGGTCACCCCACTGAGGAGGCATTACACTCCGACTCTGCCATTGCTATGGCCAAGACTGTTCAGATGCATCAGAGGATTTGGTTTTTTCAGAGGACACGAAAACAACAAAAGTAATAGTATAGGATGGTGGTCTATAACAGCAGGGCGAAACGGGATATTTCAGATACATATAAAGTACTAGATGAAATTTCAATGTTAGTTTATTTATTTAGTTTCTAAATTGTAAGTAATTTATTCCTTAACAGCTTAATTCGTAATTGAAAAATGTACCAGAACATCTATTCACTTATGATTGATGATTATACAATTAAAAAATACAAAAAAAAGAGATATTCATTGATTAAATCAAATTTTCTTTCATTCTCCCTTATAAATGTGCCTACCTCTGGGATTATATTTAATTTTAATAAAAATTTTACTAATCACATTCTAAGTATAAAAGCGTTATAGAATTCCTAGAGCATAAATCCCTTATCAGTGCGATTTTCATCATCAATAGGGTCGAATTCAGTTTAGAAGTAAATTCTTTATGAAACAGACTTCTATATTTTGTAGGGAGCTCCAAAACATAAATATGTTTTTTTTTTTGGATAAATATTACAAGAAACTTTCTCATTCTTGATTTTAAGAAAAATTATTAGCTTATAGACATTCATTAAAATAAGTGACTACATCGAAATATCGACTTATAGCCAACATTATTTCTATAGAATATTAATTTGTCAAAAAAATCTTCATAAAATCGTTTAAAATCTGTCTCCATTTTTTTGGGAAGTGGTATTTATATTTATGTTCACATAATACACATTTGAATGTAATAATACACATTTTAATCTTTGAATAATAATTCCTGAATTTCTAAATTCTGATAGATTTTAATTATAAAACCTATTGTACAAAATTTAAAGCTCAATTGGGATAAAATTTAGTAGAATACTTTCTCAATATGTTTTACATGTCAAGAATTAGTGAATGCTCAATCTACTTCTTGTTTAGTTTTATAATTGTTTTAAAGCTTCAAAATTTTACGTTTTGTACAATATATTTATATTTTACAAAATATAATACACTTTTTCAATTCCTGCTATTAGTTCACACTCACCCCGTGTATTTATATCTTGCTAAAATTTTCAATCGATAGTAAAATACATTTTATTTATCCACGCGAATTCAAATACATTTTTTTTAAATTTTGTAAAGGATGAAACTTGATGCTAATACAGTTTGTTTTAATATTAATTTATTAATTAAATTGATTTTTAATTCTTGAAATAGAGTCTTAGCAGTTTGTAATGAAAGTTGAAATCAACGGGCAGTAGCTTAATCGGTAAAAGGCAAGAATTTCAGTATTTTTCATGAAGTTGAAGAATGCGAGTTCCGTTGTTGCAAAACTCAATAATTTTTTGATAAATTATTTATATTAATCGTAAATATTCAATAAAAAGTAACTAAAAGAAAGTTTTTCTTTGTTGACCTAAGTAGGAATTGACTTCATTTTTTAAAATATTACTTTTAATATCACTTTTTAAAAAATTACTCATATTTCCTAAGCTATCTTCAAAAGTTTGAACAAATCATTTCATGAATTTTTTAACTAGCCTTTTTTTTTTGCTTAATATTTTTTTAATGGGATTTGTTTTCGAATTTTTAAAAAGATTTTTCTCATATTACTGGCAGAGATGCTTTTTTTTCATGATATTTTATGTAAAAATTCAAAAACAAATACTTTTAAAAAATTATTTTGCATGCAGTCACATATCTTTATAAAGTATAGATTAAAATTGATTTTATTTTACATAACAAACTTTAGTGGTAATGAAAGTATGAAATTTGAACCGATTGGTTTAGCTTAGCTGGCAAAATAAGTCATATGCATTTGAAAATCTTCATAGATATTTTCGCAAACATAAGCTATGAGGATGCTATCTACGAGACAGAAATCTGAGTGATAAGGATTTTGATACATAGTACAGTTTATGTGATATAAACATATCTCTCTAAAGCTCAGCACACAAATACTCTTATTCGCACAGTGTCTGAATAGGGAACTTACGCCTCGAAGTAATTTATTCCCAATGTCCTCACAGGTATCAAATATCCCATATATCATTCCAGAAGAGACTCGGAGTTGTCCTTTGCCATTTCTCTTTATGGAAAGCAGGCGCACGGATCTTTTAGTTGGAAATCAATACAGATCGGAATTTATTGAATGCCTACAGAAAGCGTCTACTTTTGATGTAAAAAGGGGAAGAATCCGGCTTAAATCCGGGGATAAGGAATTGAAAACTTTGCGATCTCGAATCAGTCATATATTAGTTTTCTCCATTTTTTTTTACGGTGGCGACTGGAAGACGGAATTCATAAAGAAGCGATATTATTTTCCCTGACTCGGAAGGTTCGAGGATTCTTATGACTTTTATGACTCTCGAGGCAGGAACCACGGCGCCTTTGGCAGTTAAGGCACCACCTCCGCAAGGCTCTCAGGAAATTTTTCCGTTTAACTTCTGGATTTAAAAGGAGTCCTTCTTCAGATCTTTACGGCCAAACGTGATTGGTTATGATATTCACTTTATGTCAGACACCAAAGGGGAGAGTAGACGGTCGCTCCTAATCGTGTGATTCAATATCTGAATTTTAATATATTTTTTTCGAATGACAATTTCGCATGCTTTTTCGAAAGTATTTTTTCTGGAGGTGGTATACATGAAATGTATTTTTTCCCCTTTTAGAAGATTATGCCTTAACAGTTTAATATGATATCACAAACAAGCCATCACCGAAAGAACGAAATTTTTTTGTCAATTTTCTTTGAAAAGTTGGAGGCCAATAAATTTACTTATATTTCGTTGAATAAAAAGGTACTAATCACATGAGAGCGACGGAATTCTATAAAATAATTTAACCCTTTCTGCATGAATTAATAAAGCATTGAAAAATACAATTGTTTCATGGTAGAAATAGCTTTATTTAATTATCAATAACTCATTAAAAAAAATAAGGAAAAAGTTATATTATATATATATGGGCTCGTATATAGTGTAGTAAATATTTGAAAATATTTGAATTTGGAAAACTTACAGCCCGTGTAGAAAGATCAGTATATCGACTCCGTGAAAAAAAATTGTCAAAAAGTAATTGCATTTTACTCTGTTATATATATATTTTTGAAAATGATTCACTCACACTTCAATTCTGCTTTTTCACCCACTTGCACAAAAGGGAGCTTACTTCGAAATGTCATACAATCATAGATAATTTTCTTGCGTTTTATTATTGCTAAATATATATTTGATGGATTAAAATAGTTTGAATTATTATTATATATATTTAATTTAGAAAAAAAAAATATTTAATCGAAACTGTGACACCATATATGGCTCCATATGTGGTAAAGGGTTAAAGCTCAAAATTGAACAATGCACGCTATAATTGTTTTCGGAAGAAACACGTTGAAAAATGAAATAATAATGAATGAAGGAATGGATTTATCTATACAATTTTTTAATCAAATGATTTCCTGAATCTTATAGATAAAACTTCTATAAATTTGCTCATAAACGTCGAATCATTAGTGACGTTTTTGAGTAAATCTCAACAAAGGAACAAATTTTATTGTCGCTTTTTTGCTCATACAATGAATTATTTCGATTCTTCATTTTCCCGAAAAAAGATTTAAATATTTCTAAATATCTGTTATTTATTGCAAAAGCCTTTCCCCCTAAATTTGAAATCTTATTATAATTTTACATATGCGTTTGTCGCCGATTATTATTGAGATACTATATTTTTTGTAATTATCATAAAATTCGTAATTTCATAAAATTTAATATTTCATGGGGTTTGTAGCGTAATTATTTAAACTGTACTGTACTGTACTGTAAAAATGTGTTAAAAACCATTTACTTGTTTAATAGTAAGTGATTTAATCCTTTGCACTCCAATGGTACCTCTGTCTTACCATTCAAGATTGTGCCTCATTTTGACATTTTAATTATTTATTTTTCAAATTTAAAAATGCCTGCATAATTGCTATTAGATACAGATTAATTTTTCAAATAAATTCGACTTAAAAGAATTATGCATATTTATTTTCCTTAGGTATAAACAGATATTTGTATTAGGTGAATAATTTGCTTCTAATTATTTTTCAGAAAGCAAAGGGTTAAAAATGTGCAAACTAAAAATTTTAATTTTTCCGATATGATGGTCTCAAATAATTATTTCATTTAAAATATTTTGTGTCTAAAGTATTAGGCGAAACAATTTACTCTTATATTACAAATATCGTTAGCATGAATACTATATAGGATGTTAGCTTTTTAGCACAGAGGTAGCGCGTGACAGGTAGAGGTAGCGCACTTATATCGTGTTCTGGGAGTCTCGGGTTCGAGTCCCGTTTTGGGCATGGTTGTTCTTCTGTGTGCTATCTGTATGTTGGGTGAATTCGCCACCCCCCTGTAAAAAGCATCTGTGCAAGCAAATGAGGTGAATGTGTAGCTAAGTCGTACTCTTGGCTCTAGTTGGCGCTACTTCAAAAACAAGAGGAACTCTTTTCAGCTTAAATCTGCTGCTGCATCAGCGGGAGGCTTGTCCATAGGGATGTGCCATAAGTAATAGCAACAACTATATAGGATGCACAATAATTGAGAAATCTTAGAGTTCTCGATAATAATTCAAGTTCTCGAAAATATTTAGTTAATTTAAAATGCATTATTAAAGACACTCTACTATTATTACAGAAGTTGAACTTTTTGAACCGTAGTCTAAGATCAAGAAACGGCATTTGGACAAACAAAATAGCCCCCTAAAATCCAGTAGCACATTACCCAAAGTATGATTATTTGAAATTTAGATTGTACTTGTTTTGATTGTAATATATCTTTTACTTATTTTTGTTAAATTTACATAAACAAAGGATCTTGGACTTAAAAGTTTTGAAACTTAAAAGGATATAGAAATGAAATTATCCATAAAAGCACTTCTGAAATTATTGGAGTAAGAAATACAAAAATTCAAAAAATCAATACAATTGGCAAATCCTTGCTGCAGCTCTTAAGGAAGAATCACTTGTGAGATTCTCTTTGCTTTTTCAGGAGAGGATATAATTAAAATATTACAGAGGAATTATTAGAAATTTTTAAATAGAGAAATTGCTAACTTATACAAATAATATCAAAGAAATTCAATTTAGATTCCTCAGAAGAGTTTTCATGCATATGTGACTTTCTTTTTAACAATACTTTCATAGAGAAGTTCTTCAAAACAGGTCTGAAATTTCATGTAGACGGAGAGCTAAGTTCGAGGAAATCAAGCGGAAAATACTTTGATTTGTAACACTAAAATACTAAAACTTTTGAATGCATTTTACACTAAAACTTTTGAATTTTTAATTTAAATTTCTCTTTGATTCCTTCACTGAAGTCTTTGAAAATTTCAAAAGGATAGAGCAAATACTTTGCGAGATTTTATAAACACATTTTATATATTTTCTTTGAACCATAGTTAATGTTTTTACTATTAAACTACCTATTTTTTGTATTAAAATAAACTAAAACATGTTTGAAAACGTCATTGTTTACTCACTGGTTTTTAATACGATAGATTCTGTGTATTTCTAAGAATTTTAATTTGGAATATTTCAGAAGAAAAAAAAGGAAAGGAAAGGAAAAAGGAATTTTTAGAAAAAAGAAAATACCTTGAAATTTTCCACACAGTATATTATTCACAACAATTTTGATAGATATGCAAATTCCATGTGCTAAGAAAAGATGATAAATCATTTTATTATGAATGGAAAACGGTACAGGACACTTAAATGTTTAAAAAAAACTATTTCTAAAGAGGTTTTGAATTTATCTGTCAAAATCATTAATGAAATCTCAATTAATGGTGCTGTAAATGTTTATTATTGAATTTTATTTTAGGCATGATACAATTTACAACTACTTTTAAATTATAGTTTTGCTTCACATAAAATGATTATAATTTGCATAAATATCCTTATATCTGTTTTTATTAATTTCACTTTCCTGGAAACTTTGCTCATTCGAAGACGGATTTTTCTTTTTATATTTAATTCTAGTGGTTTGAAACCATTTTTGTCTGATACTTAGCATTTGATAATTAATAGGTTTTGTATGGCGTCAGTGAATTTATTAACTTAATCTTAACCATTAAAATATTTTTAAAATTAGAAATATTCCAAATTAAGTATTTCTGAATTATTAAACGCGTTTCTAATTATAACCTGATATATTGCTCAAGCTATTCTTAACAATGAAAATATTAAAATTATATTCAATTACTTTAGCTTTTATATACCTTTCCCTATTATTGTGGAAAAAATACTTGTTTGAATAGATTGATAAAAAAAATGATTTTATTACAGTATTTCTACGTTTAATCATTTAAATCCGATTTTCATCTTGTTTTTTTTTTAAATTATGTCTACAATAACAAGCTAAAAGTTAAGCACTATGGTACATTATGGTGATTCGTCAAAAAAAAATTTGATGAGTAAAATAGTTCAAAAATAAAAGATTTTAAACATAAGTTCGCCTTCAACCACAACAAAACAATATTGATTTTGTACGAACAATAAAATATAATATTTTTAATACAAAACACTCTCACTCTTATAGAAGAAATACCAAAATTTTTACAAGTAATCAAGTAAAACTATAAAGTAACAAAGAATATACAAGTTAATATTCCAAGATTCTAAAAGTTCTAAATACCTCATTCGGTTTTATCATATAAAATTGTTTACATAAACTTTCAGTACGGAGAAAACCAAACGCTATTCATTTTGGGCATGCAAAATGACTGCATATACAAATGGATACATTTCATGCTCATTTGAATACCAATCAAAAACACGTTCAAAATACGTTTATTGGATTATAGCTTACACTAATTATAGCAAATAGCAAACTGGAAAATTAGAAAAAAAGCATTATATATTCCATTCAAACAATTACGTCCCATTTCTTATTTTTAAAGGAGTTCTTATACAAAAAAATTGACACCTAAGTCTTGTGGTCTATTTTAAAATTTCAAATGATTAAGTTAAACATTTAGTATTACTCAAATTTCAAGGATTTTAAATTTTAAGGAACTTTGTTAAAGGTTTAAAGTTGATTTGATGAAATGATTTAGCATATTTGCTGATAAAAAGAGTTATTTAGCGTTGCAAACATAATCGGATGATACCCAATCAATTATTGTCGGTAATCACTTATTTGTTAATCTGACAATAAACACGTTCAAGAAAGCTACTTTTATCTATTTAAAACTTGGTATTTTATATCAGTTTTGATTGCGAATGCTTTGAAAGGAATTTTGAATTTTAAATTATAATTAGATTCAAGTATAGTATGAGTTTTAACTCTATGGAATAACTTTGGTATAAAAAAAAGACAACAGTATTTGCTTCATATTTTTTCATTCTGTTTGTAGATTGAGTCCTTGCTAATCCTACAATTTTCTTGGCCCATAGCATTAGCATTTCAGTAGGTGTGAAATACAGTCGTACAACTGCGGTTCACCAAGGATAAGATTTGTGAGGCTATTTTTTTGAAAGTTTTAGAGATATATTTTCTTTGTTAAAATCTATTTTACAGGTTTTATGTATTTACAAATGAAAAGGCTGGCCGACACCTGTATTATTCCCGATTTTAACGACATATGGATTTTAACGGATAGTCGTGCCTCTTTACAACATCTATCTAACTGGAAACGAGTGGGAGACTTGACGAGCATTAACATTCTAAGTACCATCCATCAACTTACTGCAAAGCACAGCATTCACTTTCAGTGGGCCCCTTCCCACACCGAACTTGAAGGCAACGAGAGAGCTGACGCCCTTGCTGTGGCGGCTACCACTGATGAAGTTGGTAATGTCCACACTCTCACGTATTCAGAGATCTCCTCATTTGCAAAAGTGGAGACAATAAGCTTTGATGTGTTCCTCCGAATATCTCCTGCCACTTTAGAGATTGTCCTGGAGGGGCCCTCCAGACCAGGAGCGATAGAAAACAAAGTACTGCCCTCTGTCGATTTATCAGTGGACATACTAAAGGCCTCACCTTTCACCAGGGACAAAAATATTTCCCAGACTGCCATTGGTGTAAAAGCGCTCCAGCTTCTCCTACTCAAACTGTCTAAATTTTGCAAAACATGACATTCTCCAAGACTCTATTTATGGACTTTTTGAAATATTGGGTTTTATGGAGATGGGTTACTAGCACTGCTGGGCCATCTGGGATTAGTAACAGCTCAAATGAAAAGACTATTTCGATATTTAAAAGGAAATCATTAATCAACGCTTTGAAATCATAAAATGATCCCATATGTTAACAAGTGAGCGTGAAAATAGTAAAATATGTTATGAACAAATCACCTAATGATTTTGGAAGTGATAATTGTAATCATGAAATTTTGCTGATTGCAAGGAAAATTTAATTGATAAAAGCGGTGAAATCAATCTTCATAATAGCGGCGATTGAAATTAATTTAAATTTAACCGTCTAAGTGGCGATCAAATTGAAATTAATCGTTGAAATAACGATTTAAAACTAAATATCACGATGGCAATGTAGAACTAAACCGACAGTAATCCTTCGATAACCATTGGAAAGTTATTCAGACAAAACATACATTTTTAGACAGACAAAATATTTTTAAGCTAAAAAAATAAAAAATAATATTTAAGATTAAAAAATAATTTTTAGATAGCAAAATTGAAGAAAAAAATGTCTCCAATAATCTCAAAAACTAGAAAAAAAATATTGTAAAGAACGATGCTTCAATATTTAAAAATATGTAACAATATTTTTGATATTATCCATTAGCTATTCTCGGTAATACTTTTTCTGACGATTATTTGAATTACAGATAAAATTTTTATAAGAACATTTTACTTTTTAAAAATATAATTAATGTGTGCATATAATATAAGCAAGAAATATGCATCTTAAAAAGGTTTGCATCCAAATTTAATGATTATTACAAATTTATAATATTGTTTCCATGCACTGTTAGTCCTATACTAACGCAGTTAGATATACAGATATTCTCAATGGATACTAAATGGTTGTCTGAAAAATAACTTGATAAATTTGGTTGCATAGAAGCCATTTTATTAGCTTTGGATATATAAAGGAAGATTCCAGAAAATACAAGAATGTTGGCAATATAAATATTATTCACAAGTTTATTTGTATTATAAGTATTTTCCGCAGTTATTTCTAGAATACTCTATTACCCTACACGAATTTAATTGATATTTTCAATAGACAGTTTCACTAATCACATTCTAAGAATCAATGATTACTCAAAAGGGGAAAAACATTCACAAAAACATGACGCAAAAGTTACGTAAAGCGCTTTATTCCAATTTCAATAGAGAATGAATATCTACAGATGAATTTCCGATATAGAAACATCAATTTTTATCAAGTTAAACACTTAAAAATTATTTAAATTAAAATGAAATTATCTGCATCATTCACTGAAAAACAAACTAAAACAATTTTCAACTAACAGATATTACTGCTCCTTTTAAGAGGACTTATCAATTTAGATCTAAAGCAGGTTCCATAAAAAAATGTAAGCAAAAAGAAACATTTACGCTTTATTGAATTTTGATTTATTTTCATGTTATCCAACCTCATTTCAAAACACACACACTCATCCTCAATGAAATGTATTGTATATCGAAACTTAACCGAAAAAAAATGGCACTATTAATGATCGAAGGAGTTTCGTGAAATGAGCTTTATTTCAAGACTAGAGTTTCAGAGACAAAGGAAAATTGGATTGGTCGGAAATATCTTATCAGAAAATGAAAACGGAAAAATTTAAGACAAAAGCAGCAGAGTCTTGCAGAAGTAATATATTTTAAAAGAACTCCAAATAAATCAATATTAAAAAAAAACCCCAAAGACGCGAACCTAATCAAAAGGGCTTAGGAGTCCCGCTGAAATAAGATGCGCTAAATCGAATCTCTGTTTATCCTTCTGCGGAAGTTGCATATTAAAACTCAGGACTTCGTTCGGAAAGATGGAAGTTAGGATGGAGTTTTAATTTGTGAGAATTCCGCTAGCATTAATTATAGTCTGAGTATCAACTAACCAAAAAAAATATCTTAGATCTTGATGCCACGAAAAAGAGAAATCAGTCTGCTAAATAAATTGGAGCATTTGATGCGGTGAAAAATTGGGCTTCGAGTATCGGGAGAAAAACAATATTTTAAAACTTTTCTTCATTTTAAATTTTTTTCTTACAATAAGTTTTCCTGATTTCCAATTGAGAGGTAAGCTAATTTTGGAAATAATGGGAACTATTTTATTTACCGAAAGAATTCTTAAACTTCCCGCGTTCTTGAATAGTGAAAAAGTTTAGTGAAGAAAGTACTCGGAATTCCATTACTATTTTTTTAAAAAATAATCTTTCAACTATTTTCCTAACTTCAAAATTTGAAATAAGAAGATGATTTATTTAAATGAAAAAAAATCATTCGAAAAGTAATTTCAAATTTAAGTTTTTAATTAAATTTTTTTGCAAATCAAAATGGGTTTTTTTTAATTATTCTATTTGGACGCATCTTTGAAATATCAAGAAAAAACAGAGAGAAAAAAAAATCATGAAAATTTCGTTTTACTCAGTTATCTCTCAGAGAGATATTTAATCAAAAGTCCATAAAGTGATGCTTTACAGTATTTTAAATAAAAAAATTAATGTTTACATTTCTTAAATATTAATTATTTCTAGCTTTCAGTAGCAAATATTGTATTTAAATAGCTCGAATATACAGTCATCCCAATCGCAATATCTGAATTTTATGAAGCTTTCAAGAAATGTCATCGTTTTAATCAAATCTTTCAATATTGGAAAAGGGAAATATAGACCCAATAGAATACGGGCAGTCGATGTTTGGGGATTAAATAATTCAAATTATCTTTATTAGATGAGCCACCATGTTTTACCCTCAGATGTTATACAAGAGATATTAATTGAAATGCAGATGGTATATTTTAAACATATTAATTGAAAATCTCTTGATGAATGCACAATAAATTTCTTCCCGAAATTAAAAAAAAGAATTATTTAGATCAATTAGGTTCATTTAATACAGGGTGTTTTTCAATTATTGTCGGGGTTCCGTACCTCATAACTTTCGAATAAAAAATATTACGCAAAAGCTGATTACGTATTCGTAAATTACAACTCAAATAATTTTACATGACGACAATACAATCTTAGTGGATCTGCAGTCTGGGTAATTATTGCGTCATAAATAAAACTGGCAACCGTGGAAGAAAAAGCAATATGTGTATTGTGGTTTTCCGAAACTAAATCAGTCATAACTTCTCAACGTCACTTCAGAACCACGTACAAGAAAGATCCTCCTTTGGATAATTCCATCAGATGCTGGCTAACACAATTTCAGGAAACTGGTTCCGTTTTACACCGAAAGGGAGCGGGAAGACCGAACACTTCGCAGGAAAATGTTGATCGCATCCAAGAAACGCTTACTCGCAGTCCAAGAAAATAAACGAGATAATCAGCTGTGCAGATACATATGCCGCATACGATAATATGGAATGTTCTCCACATAACCGCCTTTAGCTGAATGCCTACAAAGTGCAAATTGTGCAAGCTTTAACATAAGCTTTTAATAAGCTTTTTGTGCACTTTATTATCATAAATAAAATTCTTTGAGTTGTAATTTACGAATACGTAATATGTTTTGGCGAAATATTTTTTATTCGAAAGTTATGAGGTACGGAAACCCCGACAATAATTAATGAACACCCTATATATCTAGAGGGGAGACGATGGCAGAAAATCCCATCCCACTTATGTAAAAAAACTTACCATTCAGCTTCACCGGACCACATTCTGAGGTATATCGGACTTTTTTTGGTTATCAACTATCTAATGGAGTTGATTAGGCTGGTGTCAAATCTTCTTATGATAAACAACATCAAATAAATTTATTCAAAATTTAAACTTTTTTTAAAGGGACAGTACTTTTTTGAAATCGGAAAACTGTGTTCTATTATATATATATATATATATATATATATATATATATATATATATATATACATAAATGGAGCACCGTATTAATTGTAGGGAAAAGGCGTTTTTGAGAACCCTTAAAATATATCTTCATTTTCATTATCCGAAGGATTCCATATTAGTCACATTTCTCGCGGCTTCGTTTGGGTTTGACATGAGGGATTGTTGCATTGTTAGTTGAATTCTACACAGAAATATTGCCTATAAATATTACATAGACCTCACAACATTAAAATATTTAATAACGCATTACACATATCCGCATGAATCTTAAAAAATTCTATAACGTATCCACTTAATTGCATAAATTAAAGATAATAATATACCAGGTAGTTGCATTAACAACAGCAGATATTCAATAACATCAATATAATGGATTAAATTGTAACATGTGAAGCATGTATTTTTAAAAAATAAGTCTTCTGAACACTTTAAAAGGCATCTTACTTTCACTTCATGCACCTACATACATGTAAGAGACTTCTTACATGCATCTGCCTACATACCAGTTTGATATTTGTTTTGTTGCAAACAATTTGTTATATTCTTGAATATACTAGTTTTCTGTGTGGTAGTAAATTTATATTTTATTACTATCCGTGATCGGCGTTAAGCTAATTTTTTGAATATATTAATTACATTTAATATTTAAATTTTATACCTAACTTCAGTTTCATGCATTAAATCGGGAAATTATTTTTTTTAAACTCCAAATTACCTTACAAGTTCTGCGATTCTCATGCACACGAACTTTCTTTCGTCAGAAACCAGTTCCATGACATTAAAGTGCTTTTAATATTGCATTTCTTGAGATTCACTGTCTTCTAACTAACTTGGTATTGCAACCTCCCATTTTTTGCTCGTCTTGTCAATGATATTAAATCGAATCCTTCCTTAACTTTCGACAAGGGAAGACAACAACAACGTGATTAAATATTTGATGAAGTAATAAAAACGGGTTGAATCTCAGAGCACCAACGCAATCTATATTTGAAAATCAAGCAAACACTATTTATTTAAAAAAATTACCAAAATATTCGAATTGAATATTAAATTGATTTCATTTTAAAAGGTAGTTTTTATCATGTGAGAATATTATGTATTACTTTTAGGTTTTAGAAGTCTCACAATGAGTAGGCAACCATACTTGGCAATTCATGGTCAAAAAATCAAGTTGTTCTAAAAATAAAAATTTTATTTATGATTCGAAAGTTCAAGCCACTGTCAAAGTATTTCATATTTTTTTTAGTTTGGAGAAAATTGGAATGTTTTTGTAATATTTCATAAAATAAAAGATAATGCGTGACGTTTCCGATTGTACTATAAACAATGAGTAAAGTATAAACGGGGGCTTATAGGCTTTCTCCTAGTGAAGTTCCGCAAAGAGAAAAAGAGAACCAAAGAAAAAACAGACGCCGGAGGCTAAAGAAAAAAATTCGACCAGAACAACAAAAACGAAGAGCTTCTAAAGGACAAAACATTCAATCAACGAAAGCAAACGATGAAAATTTAAAATTCGAAGCTGATCGAATTTAAACATGAACATAAAATTGCTTTGAAACGGGAACGAAAAAAGCGTAAACCTATGTAGCGTGTTGCTACATAGGTTTACGCTTTTTTCGTTCCCGTTCTCAATCGCAACATTCAAATTCAAACGCAAAACGTTTCCATTTGGATTCTGAATCACAACTGTCAACGTTCAAAATAAAACGTCACCGTTTCGATTCTGAGTTTCAAACATCTCTTCTTATCTCTAATTAACTCATCGAAAATTTCTATCCTTCTACAGAGAAGTTATGGAACAAGGCTCAATCAACTTTTTGCAGAATATTTCAGATGTTCCAATTCCTCGATGCATCTGTTGTGACCGATTATGGTTTACGATGTAAAAATGATTTCACGTGTTAATTTGAACTTTGAGATAGCAGATAGCAATTTTAAGATAAGTACAAATAATTTTTGTACTGTAATATCACCTGAAGTTATTTTTAGGAAAACAAAGTTTTGTTCAAATTGGGATTTTAATTTGAAACAAAGGATTAAAATGAAATCTGCTATACATATTTCAATGAATCATGTCAGAATATAATTTCTTGAACGGGCAAGCACCACGCGATCGTGCAAGTCAAATTATATTTTTATTCATTTTAATCGTTTCATTGAATGAGTTCACCTCACTATTGCAAACAATCCAAAAAATTTTGTCTCGCATTTATTGTTTACAAAAAAAATCACATTTCTTATTTAGTTTATTTCATATAATCACGTCCTCAAAATGACATTTTTCTAGGTTTTATTTGCTGTAGACATTAACTTATATTATTTAATCAGAGATTTTGTAAATACAATGACAACGCGTTATTAAAAGGTGATTTTTTGAGATGCTCGTGCAGATAATAAAATTTCAATTTTTCGCCTACGGATTTTTGTTGACGCCAAAACCTCATCTGAGAAACATCATATTCTGACGTCATAAAAAAATCCGTCTAATGGGTCTATTTCCATTTTATAATATATATTATAAATATGCCATCACCGTCAGCAGGAAGTCAAATGGTCTAGTCTATAGAGCGATAAAATACTCATACATTCAACTTTCTTATTAGTAGAAACTGAAATTTGAGAGATTACGTTTTGTGGTTGGGAAACGTTGCATCGTATTATAATCATTGCTTTTAAACTACATCAGAATGATAAGTTATATAATGATGACCATAATTATTTGTCACACGATTTGGTAGTCACTATAGAAGGCACTGTTATGAAGCATCTACAGACATCTTTTAGTTAACTAATGTGCCAATTTGGCGGGTTGATCGATTTCAGGTTGTGTATGTCTTAAAATAATTTGTAAACTTACATGAAATTTCAAAATTGGCTCATGTAGTAAAGTAAAGTAAAAAACCCACACATTCAGAACGCCTTCACAATGCAATGTCTAAAAGGTTATTAATCCATACATGCTATTTACAGCTCCAAATGAAAGATCTTTGGCAATTGAAGCTCTCATCAAAAAGAAACATTTGATTAAAGTCATCCCCTTGCAATTGTATTATTCAAAATTTCTTTCTGTAAAAGCAATTAACCTAAATTTATTTTCCATCATAAAGTATTAATATATTCGGCGCCGATCATATAAAAATAACCTTTTCCCTGGATAACAGATGCTATAGAAAGTATATTAGAAGCTAAAATTTATTCTTGATAAAATATGAAAGCAGTTACAGCAATGGGAATTCCATTTTAATTAAAATATTTCCGTGATATAAATGTTAACTTCATTAATAATTAATTCTAGATATAAAAAACTGAATTGAACATTTTATAAATATCCATCTAATTAAAGAATCAAGAATTTGACGTATGTATATGAATTACGTTTTTTAGCAATATATTTTTAGAATCATTTGCAAATATTATTAAAGAAAACTGATATTAAATATTTTTAGACAATAAGAAAGAAAATTAGAATGTTAGAAAATGAATATAATTATTTTGTTTCTGTGCGCAGAAGATATGAATTTAATGCGATTTTATTTCATTATTAAGATGCAAATTGATTTCTAAAATTTATTACACTCGCTGTTTCTACATTATTCAAAAGTATATTAAGAAAAAAATGTTAGATTACTCTTTAGTTATTGAAATCTAGTGTCAAATTCACATAGAAATTATTAAGTTGCAATAACAAAGAGATTATGATTATATCCCCGAATTATAATTTGTATGTATGTAAAGCTTGCTAATTAAATATGATTTGATTGTTAAGTTAAGAAAACAGAATAAAACTTGTCACATCTTTTTCAAAATTCTGAACAAAAGAAATTGTAAATTTAATATTTTTCATTCATTATGTATTATATATTTATTACCACGGAATTGTAATAAAATTTCTCTATATGTTACATCTTAAGGGAAAACAAAAGGTCTAACGATTTTTAATAATTGGCAGATATGACCATCTGGTATAACAACAGATATTGAAGGGAAAAAAAGGTTTCCAGAAATATAGTATTGTTGGACGACCAGTCTAGAGACCCAGCCCCAGTATCTGAAAACTCTACTGGAAAATAACCTGTAGTAGAACTAAAAGGGAAAAGCGATCACACGTAGATGGGGATTTGTCTTCGAAGTTCTGATCACGGAGCCAGATTTCGATCTGTATAATGTCAATTATTCTTTCTTCTAACAATTAGTCTGATTATAAATTTCAACAACTGCCATTATTTGTGTATGTCTTAGCTGCATTTTTTATCTATGATCTGAATTTTCTTGTTGAATAAAGCAATTTCACAACCATCTTGGAATTTATTCATCGAAAACCCATAGTACGATTTTCGCAACGAGATATTGAAAGCACTGAATATATTTATAGCACTTAGAAAAATAAGCGTGACTATATTAATACGGATTTTATTACTTATTAAAATGACAAGTAATTTACAGCTCTCAACATTCTAGGCAATAATTTACAAATCAATTGTTTCCTACCTCGCCAGCATTTTCATAACATATTAGCATAATCACTTTCTTGATAATATTTTTTCTTCACTTGAACTATAGCAATCTTACTTTCATATGACATCAATAATTTTGAATTGATTATTATCAGAATACATTTTGGGGAAAAAGTAAAGCAATTCAAAAATTCCATATGGGAAGAAAATAATAGGCAGAAATCCATTATTTTCTTGGTTGATGGCTGTAAAATATAATGCATTTCTTTTTTCCCAAAACAATATTAATCAAGATTTTGAACTGTTAGCAATGAAACGAAAAAATGCACATCATTCCACAATTTTACAAACACGAAGAATGTTGAAGGTATGTGTATAAGTATAAATCATTCATGTGGATCGAGCTCAGAAGCTTTCTTATACTAAATGCTTTATTTAAAAAAAATGGTAAAAAAGTATGAAAAAGAAAGAGAAATCGATTATCTCAAATTTCAAGATATAATATGAGAACATCTTATTTTTTAAGTCATTTGTTATCTTAATTTCAGTCATTAAACAGTTTAAACTGGTTTGAAACAATTACGAGACTTCTATAACGGTCCCTACCCCCCATCTTTGTAAATGTAATTTTTTTTTTTAAATTTTCATTTTCAAATTCTCTAGCTGGCAAACAAAAATTTTGGAGGTCTACCGATTGAGATAAAATAATAACTATGATCTCATATTTCTACGTCAACCTTTTAAAAACGAATCTGCTGTCAAAGAAGCTAATAATAGACAATAAAAAATATATGTGATTAAAAGATGTTGAATATTGCCATTTATGTTTTATTCATTGACTATGGGATTTAGAACTTCAATTATTCAAAACCCTCAAATGAAAACATGTTCTCAGATAATTATGAAGTCTGAACTCAGATAATAATGAAGTAAGTGGAAACAACACTTTTATTGCTACTAAATGTGTTGTTATACTTTCATGTATAGGAAATAAGATTAATTATTATTATTGTCCAAAAATTCTAATTTGAGATTTTGATAAATCTATATTTCAAATCTGAAGAAATTTTTTTTGGAATGAAGTATGTATGCTGACTCGATAAATCATAACTTCTTTTAACCAGGCGGTTGAAATTTGATAGTACATGGAGCTTGTATCAAATTTGTGGGTTTATATCGAACCGAACAAAATCCATTTTTAAGAAATATCTCTGACAATTATAAAAAAGTGGACACGATAAATAAAGGGCGTAAAGAGGTAGTTTAGTTATAATAATGTCCCATTATAAAGCAACATTAGGGATATTTTGGGTTGTTCCATGTAGTTTTGAACCACTGTCAGATAACAAAGACGACACCTGAACTGGCAACTCCACAGCCCATCAGTGGGACGACAGATTTAAAGTTCAACAGGCTCCTTTACACAGTGGTATCGGACCCCTAACCTGAAACCCCGTGACTCAAGAACCTTACCACCAGGCACCTCCACCCCATAAAGAGGTGGATAGTTGAAATTTGATATTATATTATATATATGAATTACAGCTCCATCGCATATTTTAATCCAATTCCGATATAAGTTTGACCACCGATATAAGTTTGACCATCTGTATGTCTACTCTTTCTCGTGCATTTAAAAGCGATAACTCTAAAATAGAATGTCTGAGAAATTGTGTTTATTTAGTTTGTAATTTGTAATTGTTGATATTTAACAAAGCTGTGATCTGTCAGAGAGCTGGCCATCCTTCTTAGTATGCACTTTCCCATTCAAACTAAAGTACAGACTGTCTGATTCGTACTGTATTGAAGAGTCGTTGTGGGTTTTGATAAAAGAAACCGCAATCAAAACAGACTTGGATAAACCAAACGAAATATGTAAAGTTGTTGCAATAATTGTAGTTTGGGTCAAATTTTTGTTTCAATTGGCGGAATAAAACGCATATTTGATTTACTTTACTATACGACAAAACCAAATTTCTTGAAATTGTATTTCTGAGTTTGCAAATTAAATCTGCAGATCAACAAGCAGACAAACCCTTGATAAGTTTGGTTCAAATTGTGATTAAAATCCACTATTTAGATGCTAAATCGGTTTATTAAAATTTATTTAGGTCTTTGAAGAATGTAGCAAAAGTGAATTACAAATCCTTATATTTCACAATAATTTGAAAATTAAGATAGCGTTGATGAATATTTAGATAATTTAGAACTTTTGAGAGAAATGAACTTCACAATCAGTGCTTAGCTGTGAGAACACAGACAGCTTCTAGGATAGATTTTGCATACATTTTAATATATTTTTACTTATTCATGTTTTTAGTATAAATTTACATGTTCACAGGGAAAGTTTTAAAATACTTCAGTAAACATTGTTTAAAATAATCATTTACATAAATGCATTAAAAAATTTACGATAAATAAAAATACACACATTTTATTGGGTCACTTTTGTTAATGGAGTGTGAGAAAAATGTTTAAGACAAATTGCTACCCTGAATTATTTAGAATATAGTCTGCAATCTAACTTGCATAAGGAGAGAAAACCTCCTGAGCAATATTTTTAAAAAAAACTGCCCCAATTAGTTAAATAGTTTTAATTCTAAAAAATTCCTACAGGAAAAATCTTTATTTAAACTCTTTCTTGTTAATTTTAATTCATATTAATCCATCTATATCAGCTAATAATAAGTCAGCCATCTTCTGCATTTTGCAGAAGATAGATGTAAAAAAAAATTCTGCAAAATCTCCGAAACTTTTTTCAAGAGCTGATAATTTTTTTAAAAAAATACAAAGCTTTTAAAATAATTATAAATTGGGACAGAACCCAAGCATTTCATTCAAATTTATACAAAAAAATTTCTCAAGCTGAAAATATTACTAAGTAGGATATTTTTAATTAAAATATCCGATTTGTAAAATTTACTTGGTTACACTTGATAAATTAATCAATCCATCCCAGATTAAAAAATAAAATTTCTAACGCCTAAAAGATGTAAAAATAGTAATAAAAGCCATAAATCCTGAAATGGTAATCTAGTGAATAATTCATTTAAAATGTCAACAACTGACGAGCTTCTGTTACATTTCAATGGTGTTGAAAACGTGAAAAATTTTGTCGTACAAGTAAAAGAAACTGCCCAGAAATTTAACCTTTCTTTTGGGGCTCTCACTGCGCTTTTTTGTCGTCATTACGAATTCTACAGATGCCTTTTTTCCTCCCATAGATTAGTTATCCTAAGGAAATGTTATTATAGTAATTTTTTTCATTTCAGCGTCCATGTTTTGGGGTGTGTCTTCTGCGTGCCGTAATGGGCAAATTTAATGAGCAGAACTAATTGGTTTTCACTACCACGCTCATAGAAGAAATACATAAAAACCTCACAAATAAACTTTTACTAGCTCCGATTTATCTTAACGATACCATGAAATGCCATATCAGTTCCGACGCCATATTGGGTACGATTAAGTTTTATTTTCGTAAATAACTTCCAGTCATTATTTCATTCAGACCATAAAACGGTGAATTGAATCATTTGTATGCAGAGTCGAAAAGTCAAAAAGATATTACGAGCTTGACATTTTCATAAGATTATACTTAACGAATTTTTATTTAAAATACGAATTAGATTTTATTGAAAAAGGTATAGTGAATTTATTAATATTTTTGTCTTTAAACATCTTATTACATTATAATATAAAAACAATTCAATTTTTTTTCAGAAAAAAAGCACAAATATGTATTTAACAAAGTATTTTAAAACCCTTCGGTACTTTATTTAATCTTTTATTACCTTTGAGATTTTGTAAAATGCATACGAAGAAATATTCCTGTAACGCTTAAAGGGTCTACTCAGTCGGAGACTATAACGTTAGAAATTCATTACTTATGGTACAAGGCATTTGTTATTTATAAACTTAATTTAAAAAAAAATCTTTTTTAGTTACTATTGTCTAATAAATAACTATGATCCCGAAGTCAGAATCATATTTGATAATTATCTAATCTTTCCTCAAACTATCTTCGTATCAATTTTTGAAAGACATTCATCACATAATTTTTAACATTCTTAAATTTGATATTAAGATGCTTATTACTTTATAGATTATGTATTATAAATGATAAAACCAAAGAACAATTTTACAGTCAAAAATACTAGTATGAATTTTTCGCTATTTTTTTATTTCATAAAAAATTTCAGAGCACTTATGTTAACCATCAATCTTACTCTGACGTTTACATAAGATGTTCCAAACAGAGACAGGTCCCAGCTTCGACAACTAGATTGCTTTTGCCTATTAATTTCGACTATTTGAGTATATACACATGCAATAAATGATTTATTAAATATGCAATTTATAATAGTTCTTTTCTTTTGGTGTGATCAGATGTAGTTTATCAAAGTTGGTTGACATTACTAAATAATTACTATTAATTTAATCACCAAATTTTGAAATTTTTTTGTGATTCGATTATTCTATCATGAATTATTTTAATACTATGAATCATTTTGTATTAAGCAAATTTATAATATTTTAAAAATTAAGTACAAATATTATTGTAGAATGGTTTAAAGACAAATCATATCAGAAGTCTTAATAAGAAACATTTAAATTAAATTATTTGTTTTGCATTTCACAGCACGCAAGAAAATGCACCAAATTTCAGTTTATTTAAGAAATTCAAAGTAAATATATTTAATATTTTAACATAGCAAAGAAAACTTTTTTTCCAAATTTTGAAGTTTATTTATTATGCTTAAAATGGCTGCTTAATTAATAGCAACATTCATAACATTTTTCGACAAATTCATGTTTTATTTAATTGTGCAGATTAAAATTCTTGTACCAGAATTTTTTATAAGATTATAAAAAATGTCTTAACGTATAAAAGCTAACAATAATAATTATATATTAATATCTGACAAATTCTGAAATCCTTAAAGTGCTTGCTAGAAAAGATGGTAATTAATTCGGAAATAATTCAATATTTCTTTCCATTAATTACACAGATTGTTCAAGAATAAAAGATTAAACATATGAATTTATACTACAACAGTATATTTGGAATGTCTTAAAGTAAAAACAATCAAAAAAATTTATTCTTATACATTAATTAGAATTTTATATAAAAGCTTTCATCAGAATCTATTTTTTAAAGACAATTAAAAATGTAATAAGGAGTTGACGGCAAATGTTTTTTTCCAATTATATATGACAATTTTAGGTATTCATTTTATAATTTACTTACAGAAAGTGAAAAATTTCATTTTACTTACCATTAAGACCAGAATTACTGAACACGTTTTTTTTCGAAAGAGCTCAGTTTCCATCATATTTTTCCAAACACTTTCTGTAAAACCAACGATTTTAAAACTTCAATTATTCAGAAGAAATTTGAAGCATCTTTGAAGTCCTTGTGATTTCAGTTCGACTGTCAACTGAAATCTCAATCTCAAGATTACCAATCTAAGCAAGCAAGAAATCAGTTCTTTATAAATAATTTAATATAAGGAGATGAGGTTCTTTATAAAAAAGAACTGGTCATGTAAATATTGTTATTGTTCTTTAAGAATAGTAAATCAAACGGGCAATCATTTACAGTGAAAAGAATGAAATCTTTTTGGTCTAATTACAAAAAACTTTCTTAGAAATCCAATTCCAATATTCATATAAAATTCAATCCAAAATTCATAGAAATATCAGTTCAACACTCATTTGTGTTGAATTAAATATAATAAATACATTGGGTAATGTCATGGAACCGTGCTTACACCATGGCGATCGCTGATCGCCATAATAAACTACCTTCCTGCACTAAGATTAGAAGAATATTAGTCTCGCCAATAATTTAGTATGCTCTTGTAGATTATTGGAAGAAAAGGCGATGACATAGTTTTGACGGTGCCACGTGACATCAAATTGGTGATGCCAAATTTGATTTCTTACGACTACAATACCATGATTAAATCACTGATTCGAGTTAAATTAGTAACGCTTTTATCTGCTGTCAGCAAACTGAAATTGGCGGGGAATCTCAAAAGTAATTATCTAGGATAAAAAAAGGAGCAATTTAAAATATTTTCCCCTTTGTTAAGAGTTGGCGGTTAGCGTTTTCGTCCAAGAATGTATTGCATTTGGCGCCAAAGAATGGATTGTATTGGCGCCAATTTTTCTGTATAGAAGTCTTGATGATCTAGTTCATTTATAAATAAACTTGCCCCACGCGTATAAAGGTTATTTAGCAATTCAGTATTTTAAAATAAAATGATTTCTGATTTTTGAACCCACTCTGCGACTAGGTTAATAACTTAACTGTTTTACTTTTTATTTATCTAATAAGATGACATCTTCAATTTTGAGATGTTTTTATTTTTATTTTGATTGAAATGGAAATCCATCAAATACTTGACTTATCTATGTATTTAAAGTGATTTTACTATTGAATTATAATCGTTATAAAAGCTTCAATTTTACCTTACAACTATCAAAATTCGATAAATCGATGCACGAATGGCACTCGGGCAAAACAGTTATGTGGTTAATGCAATGATATATTATCCGCATTATGTTGAGAACAAATAGTATTATACTTCGCATTTAAAGAACAGGCAAGGCATCTCTGAAATTTTAAGCATTTGTGTTTGGTTCTGAAGATATTGTGTAAAAAACAAAATAGTGAATGAGACGATTTCCAGCTTTTTTTCTCGTTTGGAAATATAAGGTCTCAATAGAAAACTTATATTTCTTGGATCTTTTTTTGGAAATATAAGAGCTCAATAACGAAGATATAAGATATCAACAAGTAACCGGTAATTATTAAACAGATATTTATGGTAACCAAACGAATACATAAGATTTTCAAACTATTGTTAGATAAATGTAATAATCATGTAAAAATGCTCAAGTGACAGACAAATAATGCAACTAATATTAGGAAAAAAGTTTCCATAGGAGGAGGCTTTTTAGTTAATACGAAAAAAACGCCTACTTCTCAGTGAAATGAATCTAATTTCGCTGGCTACTATGAAAAAAGAAAGTCTGTGTCTTATTTCCAATCCGTTATAAATATTTTTAAAAACCGCTGAAGATGTATAATCTTTGTATAGATTTGTAATATTTGCTGTCAGTTTTTCGTTTCTTCTTTCTTTGTAAGAAAAAGATTTCTGCATAAAGAAAAAGTATAAAAAAATATATGGGAATGCATACAACGATGATAATGAAGCCTTGTGTTAGTAACAATTATGATAAGAAAAACTTCAGTAGCAATCTCATATTATTCTTCGAATAAGTAAAAAATGTAACCGATCTTTGTTGAGATGCGTTGAGTTTATCAAGATGCAAATCAGAATGTTCATTTAAAATGACTGCCCGAATTCGGAGTGGAATTTTTCAAAAATACAATGCAATTTTTCTTTTATAATGCTAAGTAAATAAAATAGTTTTAAAAAGTCACAATTAAAAGAAAAGAAATCCTATTTTACTGTCAGTTTTTTTATAAACTACTCAAATAATGTAATTTTAGGAAAATTTTCAGTGTTTGGAAAAATAGTGAAAACAAAAAAGTAATAAAAAACTTCTCATATTCCATCTACTTAAAATGTAATTGAATTGTACATAAAAGTACATGCTAAAAATACACACAACAAAATAAAAAAAGTATTGTTATTAATGATTTTTTTACCGAAATTTGTCTAAAGTGTCTGTAAAACTGTATTTTAAACTAAAATTGTCTGTAAAACTGTATTTTAAATTAAAAGTCTCTGTAAAACGTCACGATTAAACAAAGCAATCTCAAAAATCACAGTCTATAATGCCCTCAATGGTGTTTAACACAATCATTCCAAACTTTATGGAATTTTATTGATTTTCTTTTCAGTTATTGTGTTTTCCATGAATCAGAGATTAGTAAATAACGATCATGAGAAAATGGGTTTAAAATTTCATTTCTTGATTAGTTCATCCAACTATATTAGAAAAAAAATTTCGTTTACCAGTATTTTAATCGAATTGCATGAAATAAGCATTTTGTGTCTCGGGAGGCAGAAAGTTTATATAAACCCTTTTAAAATTATTTTTTGAGAAATTTATTGCAAGATAAAGAAAAGCATTCACTTATAGTTAAAACTATCTGTTTCTAGTTACATTTTTATATTTTGTGTATTACTGAAAGAAGAGTATCTGAACTTACATATAAATTTTTTTAAAAGCTGTCTTAGAATTTACTAAATTTGAGCTTTATTTTGAAATCGTAAAAGCATTTTCGAATGTCTCAGTTAAAAACAAACTTACAACCTATTCGGATACCATAAGAATTGCTTTTTTTTATTTCCACGTTTCTGAACATTGAAACAGGACACTAAAAACCTTTTCTTTTGCAGGAAAACAACATTCATAGTTACGTTATATAACAGTCTTACCTTCTTTAAAAACTGAAAGAAAGTGAAGAAAAGTTGGAAATTTAAAGAGAATGTTTCCTTTCTATTCCTTTTTATTTAGATCATGTTACTTGTTATGTAAAGTTCAGATAGAATTACTCTAAGCAAAGTTGCAATGAAATACATAATGTATTATAATAAAATAATGTATATATAAAGTACTTTAATTTTTAATGTATTATCACTTTTATTAAATTAACCTTAAATATTATATTGTTTCTTATAACGTACAGTTTAGCTTTATATTCCGTTCTTGTTAATTTTTTTTTGCACTCTCCGTTTTTAAGATTTTAGTTTTGATCTCAAGACTTCTGTTAAAGTTTTGTTCCACCTTACTAATCTACTGGTAAATTAATTTTGAATTTGATTTTATTATTTTCTATTTTTTAGTCTTTATTTCTTTTGTTATTCCCTGTCGCTTAAAAAATAACGAAAAACAATTAAGTCTTAATTGGGAATGGAAAGTTGTGAAGCTGACTAAAAGGCTATATACAAACCACTATACAAAGTTGGTTAACATTCTTTAACTTAATTAATCATATCCTAAAAAATGACGCAAAATTTTTTCTGAAATAAGTTACATTTTTCAGCATTCTAGAATGTTAAGATCAAATGATCTAATTAATAAATTTAGCTTTCTATTAAAATAATAAATATTCTAACTAACATTAGCAAAATACCTATTCTTAGAACAATATTTATAACTCGTATTTTTTAATAATATTCTTGATTATTTTTAATTATATTATTTAATCAAATATTTGAACTTCAAAATGTACCATTAAATGCGATAGATTCTGATAAAATAACTGGACTAACTTCAAGTGAATTGGAATCTTGATATTACTCATAGTAACTTTTAATAAATATTCTTTAATTTTTTTTCTTATGACAACATTGTATTTTAAATTTCTTTATACTATTGTTTGAATCCCATTGAAAAAATATTTTTTATTGCTTAAACCATTTTATTGCCTTTTATACACCGTTTCATTAATGAAATGAAAAGGATTTTAGAGACCTTTGTAAATATCTTTTTAAATTATTATTCTGCACTTTTTAGTCTTTTATATATTTTATAATCTATGGCTGCAAATATTAGATAGTATATACATCAATAATTCAGAAATTGATTTTTAGCTGGATTATCATCCCTGCCAAATGAATTTTTAACTAAATTAATTATAATTAAATGCTCTAAAATTATTAAAATAGTATAATGTTATCGGGAAAACAATATTTATAAAAGTTTTCAAAACTTTAGTATATTTGATTATTTTATTACATTTTTATAAACATTTTACATGTGAAGTTAAATAGAAGCGTTGTATTCATGCCATTTTTACGAACTCTATTATGTCCTAAACATGACGATTCATATGAATTAAGATCGATTTTTTTGAAGATATCAAAATTTTGTCGTAGAATATTTCTAAATGCATAAGCATTGAAAAATTATACCAAAAGAGAAATAATATTATTAGAATGAATTTGTATTTGATTTCTATTGTAAAATTATGAAAACAATTACAGAAACATTCGTAGAATCTTAAAATGCATTGGTTTTTCATCGTGGCATAATACCTAAATGACGATCGCTCAAAAAATAATATTTCTTCAAGTGACCAAGAATGGAAGGTATTTCTTTTCAGTAACGCGACTGACGTTTGAAGCAGTTTTTATCATAGTATTTACACTCAGTTTCCTACTGGACTTGCATATTTATGCTGCCAAAATGACTGTAATGTAATCTACGTTAATAATCAAATAGACATTTATTTATGAAACATGACTTTTTTGTTTGACATACTTCCTGTAAGGAGTGTTTCCTCTTAATCAAATTACTTTTAACGCTTTTTTCCTCATTTTCATCTTATGATGCATACATAGCGTGCGTTCTTTGAGTTCATTCTTTCTTATTATTTTACAACTAAAGAATTGTTTTCTTTTACAATATGTGAGAGAGCAGCATATAATTTTTCAAATAGTAATTCTAAAAAAATTTTTTTTTTCAAAAACATGGCGCCTAATTCATAAGACCTTGGCAATTTTATACATTATATTCCATTTTTCATTAAATTTTTACGACATATCTGCAATTTAATATCTTCTGAATATAATATATAAATATGCTACTAATATAATATAATAATATGCTAATAATATAATATAATAATATGCTATGCGAAAATTATATACTCTATAATATTTAAACGAATAATTTAATAACAATGTTCATAATATTTACGTTTCGTGAAAAATATTTTAAGAAAGATTTAAATCATAATAAATTAAATATACAAAATACATTAGTACAGCGATTACAGACTTTCTGAAGAAATTAAGTATACTTAATTGAGGGAAAATCACATAGCAATGTATAGTCGGAAACAATTTCCTGATTCGGTGGAGATGACACAAAACACAAGAAACGAAGCACACGAACGACAGGATAAAATACGTTTAATCCATTTAGTACAGAAAGATGCTGAGAAATCTTTAGTTGATGTAAGCGATATAAATCGGCATCGTATTACGACAACTCCTAAAGCCTTAATTGGCGCTCTAACGTCTGACAACGGTGTAAACTATCTGCTCTTTTGACGACACGTATTTACGATAAAACTATAAAACTATACTTACGTATAGTTTTATAGTTATAACTTACGTATAAAACTATCATTACAATACTGAAGACCTTGTAACTCTCGGTCTCCTGGTAAGGTCTTGAACAATAGGGGTTCAGGTTCGAAATCCGATTCCACCGAACAAGCGTCGTGTAAAGGGACCCTTGCACGTTAAGTCCGTCAGAATCAACCCTCCTCACACTGGTGTGGTGGGGACAGTGGGAGGGGGTGTCAACTCTGGTGTCGTTTTCGATATCTGTCAGTTGTCCAAAATTACGAGGTCCGTTCCAAAATAGTTCTAGCGTTGCTTTGCAATGGGACGTTAATATAACTAAACTAAATTAAATACCTTGTTGCGTGCTTTATGTTAGCGATTAGGAAAATCCGTGGCACGGCCAATATTTTCGCTAATGTTAGCTCTACATTGTGCGGGAGATCGTAATTATTTTTTTTCTTTACATCCTTTGAGCAAGATCGTTGTCTCTTTATTTTCCCCTTCTTGGTTTGATTATTATTATTATTGCTGTACTAAGAATAACAAACATGATTTCTTACCCTGCTGTATGAAACCCCTGCTTCCTCTCTTGTGTTTTGTGTTGTCACTACCAAGCCGGGAAAACATTTCTGACCATGCATTGCAAGATGACTTCCCATTGTCTTGGTGTACTTAAAACTACCCTAAAAGTTTATTACCATTGTACCGATGCACCTTAATATGGAACTAATTAAGCTAAGTAACATTAAATGAGAAAAACAATCTAAAGAAATTTCTTTGTTGCCTACTGAACAATAGGCATAAAATAACTTTAAATATATGAATAAATTCTTTTTAATTGCATTTAAACTTCGTTGCGTTACCGGTTAAATTGAATTTAATATTTTAAAAAATTTAAACAATTATAAACTAAAATCAGTAAGGCATGACACATTACCATATTTATTCCCAAGCCAATCGTTTCTTATTCATATTCAGTTTTTTTATTTTGGATGAATGGAAGGATATTGGAAAAGTTCGACCAAAGGTGTAATAGTCAAGTAGAATGTTCCCAGAATTGACCTTAATATATTAACATATAATAAATACTTATATATATATACTTGTTTCTGTCAATAGCTCTTTTCCTTTTTATTTACATAGATTTCATGTAATGAATATCCCATCTGGCATCTACGGTGATCTGGAATAAGCCAACTACTTCGCTTTTGTACGTATACTCCCTAGTCTCTCTAATGAATCCAAACCACGTTGGTTTCTTAGTGTACTCAGGAACGAGACTCCCCTAAGGATGATGGAGAAGATTTGTGAAGTCTCGAAAGATTTTTGTGAAGAAATTCAGAAGAAACTTGAATGATGTATATGTGCCTTGCAGTCTTGTTTTAATTGATTCTTCAAGATTCCAGAATGTAATTATTCTGTTATTGGTTCTAGTTGCTGTTTTTTATGTGAGATTACAGCAATTAAGGGTGCTCTGTGTTTTTCTCGTATTCTTAATTTACCTCCTAGTGGTGCATTTTTTGGGTTTGTCGTTCTAGATCTGCTATGTATTTCCATCTTGTATTTACTTTTACTTATTTTTCACTTTATATAATAAGACAGATATATGATTTTAGATACTGACGCATTGATAGTGCTGTAATAAGTCTTCCATCCTTCAAACATTGGGATATTATATTTATGTTTACATGTACTACTACTTACTGTATATACCTTTTCAACTCAACAAACCAATTCTAGCTCCAAGAGGCTAATTATTTTATTTCAGCCGAATGAACTATAATCATATTCTTATTTACCTTATCACCCTATTCTGATAATAAGTATATAATATAGATAGAGGATATAGTAGTTATCCTTTAATAGATCGATAGTGGATGTAATAGATAGATAAGGATATAATGTAATATCCTTAAAAGCAATATTCTAGCAATGACTATAAGCCTTTCATTAAATAAATAATGGTTCTTTCCCCGGTGACCTTAAATGTCTTACACCCTTTCGTGTAGGCGAGTCATCATTGAATAGACCAAGACAAAGCCAATAGTTTTTGAGAGAATATTCTAGGGATTCTGAATCTAAGAAATGAAAAAAAAAATGGTAATAAATAGTAAAACGGTGGACATTTTTGCTAAATGCAAAACATAAACTCGTATGAGGTTAAAAATAAATGTTTGCTGGCAACAATTTCTGATTATAAAACTATTATATTATAAATTACATTCTAATATAGGTTTGGAAAGGAATTTATAATGTACCAGTTGAAATTTTTAATGTTTTATGGGCTTTACTACAATTTCAAAATTTAATTAACTTGTAAGGCTAACATTTTACAGAGTTTGAAATCAATTTTCATTTCCCATTTCACCGAACATCAATTGTCGTTTTAATATAGAACTTTTTTATATAAAAACAAAAATTTAAATTGACTACTCTTTCTATCATAATGAATTAAAAACTTTCTTTCTTCAGCTTCTAATTACAGAAATATAGTACTTTTAACTACTTAAAAATATTTCTTAATTATCGAATCTGCAATTGAAAATTAGGCTTTAAAGAATCCAATTTATGAAATAAATAAACTTTTTCTAGAGATTACTTGTATTTTCTAAATATATTACAAATTCGTTAACTCATATTAAAATATTACTACCAAGTTTTATTATAATATTTAAATTTACATTCAGTTTTATGTAGATAAAATTACACTAGAAACATTTATCTTGATTATAAGGAAGTAAAATTATATATTTAACTATGCGAAACTCATGTTTTATTGTTAAAAGTAATCTTCGCAGGTTTACCATTACAGGTTAATATATTTTACACATGATAAAGGATCTTTTTATTCATAATAAAAAAGGAGTGTAGAGTTTATTAACGACAGAAAAGTAGTAAAGTACAAGGTATTATATGCTCTTCGAACAATTTATGTTACATTTTGTTTTACAACTGCCATCTCTTAGTTTTTATTATCTGCAGCGCTTTAAATCTTCTCGGCACTTCCAGGGATTATTTTCAGTCCATTCTCTTAATCTGAGCTGCTATGATAGAGTCGTTGCGTACGCCGGCAATATCTTTCCTTCTTGCTCCCTTCACAAAGGAAATAGCAGTAATTTTAAGCTGAGTCTGATTACATGCCATTGAAATAAAATAATGGAATGTTTCGCTTTCTTATTTCTTTTCATTTTCTTTGATGGGGGAAAAAATAAATAAAAGAGGGAGTGATTTTCAGCGTCAGCGAATGCTGCAAGAACTATCGCCGATAAACTTTCAACAATGCATTTCATTACTTTTTTAGAAGCATCGCGTGCACCGGCGAAATTTGTTTAAAAAGAGGAGCAAAAATTCGAAAGAAAAAAAAAGGCGGAGGTAAAAAAAGCGCCGAGGATGAAGTAGGGAGAGAATAAAAGTAAAAAGAATGAAAAAAAAGGTGAAATTTTAGTTTTGCGTGATGTAAAGAAATCTATTGATAAACAACAGGAATGAATAGTTGAAGTAATTTTGTCTGTTGAGAAACACAACAGAGAAAAAAAAAGTATTAGTTGAGAAAGGGGATTTCTTGATAATGCATTTTTCATTCTTAGTGACTAAAACAAAAGTATTTGATTTGCGAGTAAATTTATGCTTTTGAGGATGATATTTTATGGTATTTTTTTGTTCTTTATCTTGTGTCTTTGAGACAAGTTTTCTAATGAGATTTCGAAACCATACATCAAATTTTCTACATAGTAATATAGCTTATACAGGTAAATATCTTATATATTGTCTGATCTGAGACTTTATACTGCAATACTGCTCTTGAGATAGTCAGTTGTGATAACGTTTTTCAGATTTCTGAAAGATTAAAGAGTTGGAAATATTATTTTAAACTATTTCAAATATTTTAATGCTTTTATTATGCGATTAAATATACCTTATCGAGAGAGAAAAGGAAACTTTAATTCTATTGATTCATTATTTTTAGTCGAAGGAGCAGCAAATACATTTAAAAAGACTTCAAACACTTTTTTAAAAATTTCTTACTTATATGAGATTTTATATATACGTAGTCTAAAATTTAGCGCAGTAATCTATATTTCTTTGGTTAATTAAAAGCAATTCGTTCTAATTAATTAACTTAATCCAGTAATTTCTCACGAGTGTTCCTATCAGTGACTGCTGTATTCGAAAATCACACAAAAATATTTTATTATATTCTTTTTTTGAAAAAAAAAATTGTAGTTTTCCCTGATTTAAGAAATTTATTAACTATTTATTTATTTGCCAGATTTTTTTAATGTTTTGATAAAGTTATTTAAATAAATGGAATAAATTTCGATTTGTCAAAAAATCTTTAATTGATTTGCCAGGTTTTTTTAAATATTTTGATAAATTTATTTAAATAAATGAAATGTATTTCGATTTGTTAAAAAATTCTTTAATTTATTTGCCAGATTGTCTTAATATTTTGATAAAGTTCTTTAAATAAAAGGAATGCATTTCGATTTGTTAAAAAAAATTCTTTTTAGAAGACATTTTCTGAAGCAAACTTCATTCGGATCTTTTATGATCTAACCCTTAATTCTTTTGTCAACATACCATGGCAATTTAATGTTAACAGAATGTTTCTAAAACTAAATATGGAAAATCCTTTAGACAAAATATAAACTCGAGATAGGGATGCTTTAACTGTAAACGCTAAAATCAAATAATCCTGGCTTTTAAAATTTACAAAACGAAAAAGATGGAATCTCCGCAAATCCTATAAAATCTAATTCTGACAGAAAAGCAGGATTTTAAAAAATATATTGGATTAGAATTGGAAGAAATCCTGATGGTTAAATATATAATGTCAGTAATAAAAAAACTGATTCATTAAGAAGTTTCATTAAAATTATCATTCTTAAAAATATTTGTAAAATTTTGCTTCAATAAAGTATTGCAGTTATCATCATTAAATGTAAAATATTTCATTCAATTTTCAACAGAAATAATACAGTTTCCATGTTATAAAAAAGGTAGTTTTATGTATTCATAATGAAATAATTAGAACCGCCATCAACAAATTGCCATTTAAATAAATATTTACAAACTAGGATTATTATTTTCTAGTTTTAACACAGAAAATGATCCAAATAATTTCGGTACATCATGAGTTTTCATTCACAACTCTGAAATCACTTTCTGGAATTACATCATTGATTTTTCTCCAAAAACTAATTTAATGCTACGTAAATTATACTCTTTATTAAAATTACCATCATTTCAGTTCTACACTGTTTCCATGTTACTGATTTTACTTACGGTGAAAATTACTCAAGTAATCTATCTATCATTTTCTTGGAATTACTTGAGTTATTTTCTCAGATTATTGCCATTGTGGAAATCTGTTATGGGAAGTGGGGAATAGTTTTACTTTAGCTCTAGTATTTATATGGCACGAACGTGGAAAATGACCAGGCATTAAACTTGGAGTATCATTTTCACATGCATCAGGCAAACGAGCCATCTCTTATGGGAAATAAAGAAATTTGCCATTTATGTAGTTTTATGGCTGGATCGTTGAGAAATCAATAATATCTTAAACTCCATCTGCTTTATAGTGATTCGATATTTAAAAATTACTAAAATATATTTTATGAAACGTTTCATAAAAATTTGTACATTTTCTTACAACTTTGAAAAAAAGATTTTGCATATAAATAAAAACATAATATTTTATGAGGGCGAATATAAATTTAATATGACCATAAAAAAGGGAAAGAAAATTCTAGGTATTGAAATCTAAGAGAAACTAAGGAATTTAATAAATTCAAATTGTTTAAGTACTTAAATTATAAACTTAAGGTGACCATAAACAGTAGAAAATACAATTCTAGGAAGTGAAAACTGATGAAAACTATACAATTCAATAAATTAAAATTATTTAAATACTAAAAGAAATTATTGAAATAATTATTACAGAAATTTAAAATAAACCATAAAAAGTAGAAAGTTCTACAATTCTAGGTAGTAAAACTAATGAAAACTGTGCAATTAAACAAATTAAAATTAAAATTCTTTAAGTACTAAAAGAAATTATAAAATACTACTATCACACTGATAAAACAGTTTGTTGGTACCTAGTAACTTTAAAAAAAATTATAGTGAAATAAAATTAGCTATAATAAAAATTTAGTAATAGTATAAGTAATAATTACACTAATAATAAAAAGTATAAGTATTTATTTAATATTATTCATCCAGAAACTCATAGTTTATAAAAACTATCATTGAATAGATGAATTTAATAAAATTGAGAAGAGTCTGATCATTTATATATAACATTAATACTATTGCAGTAATTAATTTTTATTTATTGAATTTGTGCATTTAAAAGGTCCTTTATTTAATTATTTGACAAATATTGTTCTTTTCCTTCCTGTTTCTAAGCTTTCCGACCTCCAGTTCTGCTAATTCGACGGAAATCAGCATTTGATTTTTGCAAACGACAACAACCATTACTATCTGTTTTTTAAACTCGTTTCAAGCTTTAAATTTGGATCGTGTTGGCCTGGTGATAAAATCAAGGCTCGTGAGGTTTCGTAGGTTTTCAGTTTCGAAACCTGATTCCACTGAAGAACCGTGGTGTAAGAGGGTCTGTTGCACGTTGAATACGTCAGGGCCAAACATCCACCAACTAGAGTGGCTGTGGTGAGGAAAAAGGGGGTGGGATGCCTGATCAGGTGTCGACGTCGTCATCTGACAGCGGTTCAAAATTACAAGGTATGTCCTGAAATAGCCCTAGTGTTGGTTAACAACGGATCGTTGATATAACTAAACTAAACCAAACTTTAAATTTCAGCAGTTCCGGAAGGTAAAATGATATTTGACAGCAAATACTACAACCGAAAAATGCTTTCAATTAAATGGAGGAAATTTAACACGTTATTTTTACATCAAATTTGCCAAATTTTGCAATATTGTCAACGAAATCTCTGTAAATGGAATTTACCTATCTGGCTACCCGTGTACAAAAGTATAAAATAATTACAAATATATAGATAAATGGAATCTTGTACATATTTTCAGTATTTAAAGGTTGAATTTTTATTAAATTTTGAACTAAATCAGTGAAAGTTTAAACCAGTTACCATCAGTAACCCCACATGCACATGCGTATAGCATATAATAGCATAGCAGTCTAAATAAATGAAATTTGATTTAGGATATTATTAATAAAATAGTAATGATTTTAGTAATAATCCTGTCAAATTTTGACTCAATCGATTATATAAAAGTATTAAAAATGCATATTCAAATTTTATTTTTTATTCTAGCTAGCGCAAAATGTTTCTGCGAAGGTATATGAAAATAAAAATATGAGTATTCGTGATTGTCATTGCCTTTCCCAACGTCAACAGACTTTAAGAGGGTGGAAATGTTGTTATGCTCCCACCAAAACACAAAAGCGAGAAAGTTTTAAATCCTTTCATAATTTTTTTTCTTTAGGAATTTTACTCAGATTCCAGCAGGGGTTCCATTGGTACTTGTTGATTTAGGAAAGGGAATCTTAGGTATCTTTAAAATGATGCCATAAAAGAGCGAGATTTGTATCCTTTCGTTTGCAGCTTGAGATCCTGTTAATAATAAAATAAAATAAATGGGATTTGGAAGAGTAAGATATTATTTTGCAATAATGTGGAATAGTTGATTTAGAATAAAAATTAGAAAATTAATTAGAATTTAAATTATTATACATACATAAATATATATAACTGAAGTGGCGCTTAAGTATTCATTTAAAAGTTGTCGCAATATCACTTCCTTTGTTAATATACAATGAATCATTCGCTAATTGTCTATTTGTCTTAGTCCCAAGATTTAAAATTCAAATTACTTACCAACTTATTTGAGGTAGGTCAAAAATTCATAACTTTTGCTGAATTACCTTTAGCAGCTTATATTCTAGATTTTCCTTTAAAACTCTGAGGGAAAAATTTATTTGTCTGAAGAAGTAAGTGCTTAGGGCCTTCCTTTATGTAAACGAAAGTCATCTCTAACTATTATAGAAGTAATATTTATAATATAGTTAACTTCTCTTTTAATTATTAGAGAAGCAAAGGCGAAATAGTTAAGGAAATCTTCCTTTTAAATTAAGATACATTTCTTAGACATTTTTAATAAAATTGTATGTTTACCTTTCGATTATTGCCCAAAAGTAAGATTAATGAAGATTTCCTAAAGCTACTAAGGAAATTTATATTTTTAATTATTCACGTTAACTTTCAAAATTAAAATGTCATTGATGAAAGTTATAGTTTCTATTATTTAGTTATAGCTGACTATTATTTATTCTTCTGGATCATAAAAAAAGGCTGCCCTATATTTACTAAGGTATTTACTTTCACTTAATATTTGCAAGTCATTTTTTATTTTCTTTTATATTTATATATTCCATTTAATTATTTATTCTATTAAGCACTGTAATACGTTAAAAGTCTTTCAAGAAACTTCATATACAACATCGATTTTTTTGTACAAATATATTAAAATTTATTTTAGTAAAAGAGAATTTACAAACTTTTTATCAAAATTATTTTTAATTTGTTACGAAATTGTAGCAAAACTATTTTCTGACAACTGCAAGACTGAAATACTTTTAAAATTTTCTTCCATTTCTTCTCTTTATTTATTCCTTAAACTCTACCGTGTCTTTCTATCGATAGTTGGTACTACATTTCATCAATTAATCGATTCCGCCCAACTCGTTAGATCCGAACTGTGTTCCTTGACACATGTCACATTGTTTTAAGAAAGCGCAGCAATTATTTCGGCAACCGTCAAATTAGTTAACACTCAGCCAAGTTGAATGCTTAATCAAGAGCCCCATCTGCACAATTTTGGGATCGTTATTTTTGATTGACAGCCCTACGCTCAGCCATTTGCATAAGCAATTCAGTCCTCTGGGTACTTAATATTGCAATTAGCGGGAAACGAAGGCTACTGGATTAAGCGAATTATTCTAAAAGTATTTCGGGATGTAGCAATTCAGCACCGTTTATGGAGGAAAGGGTCAAAGATTAAATTGGATTTGTCGGTAAGAGAATGCTATATTGTAATGATTTTAACTTTCAAGCGAGTTTACTGTTAAATAAACTTCATTGTGGAATGTTCTTTTCTGATAGTAATCACAGAATATTAAAAATTAGAATTAAAAAAAATTTGATTGCTTTAAGGTTTTAATGCTTTATTCTTTATTTTTTACAGTCAATCCTTTAAAGTTCAAATTATTTTAAGGCATATATTGTGATAAATTTCTTTTAAAATATCTTGAAAATGCCAAAACCAAGCCAACCGTACACTAAGAATAAATTATGTAGAGAAAAGTTTTTATTTATTAACATTTTTTTTAATAAAAGCAATCAAATATAAACATGTTTTAAAACATTTTTATGTATAGAAATAATAAAAAAACAATTTTAGTATAGTAAAATATCAAAAATGATGGAAAAACTACGAAAATTAAAAATTAATTTTGAAATTTTTTCTATGCCTCAAAAAAATTAAAGAAAAAATAAACTAAAAGACGCCATTTTGACTTAAGGAAAGCTGACTAAAAATGTTTACGAATCTGACTTCTTAGACAAAAAAAAAGTGTGATATAAACATGGAAAAAAATCAATTTAATAAAGTAAAATATAAAAAAGTATAGGAAAATATTTTTAAAAAATTATTTATGAATTTTGCATTGCTCAAAAAAACATCAAGGAAAAAAATAAACAATTCTTTGACTTCAAGATTTGATTAATTGAATGCTGGCTGAAATTTTTTTAGGAATTTGACTTCGGAGACAAACCATAAACTAGCTACTTTCACCCAATGGAAGGTAAGGGGAAAAATTGAATGACCGGACAGCCGCAACAGCAATAGTGGTGGAGTCCTAAAAGTCATCACCGGCCATGCAACAACCTTTCCCTGAGGAAATATTTCCTACCATCGGTGAGTGGAGCCAGGTACCTATCTTTTCGTGTACCCATAAGGATGGTAAGAACCAACTTCCGGAATATTCCTGTATTATGAGTTGCCGATCCTTTGCAACGACATCAAAATATGAAAAATTAAATGCATTTAATTTAGCCGTACATTTGGAAATAAATGTACGGAAGAAAAATTCTATGAATAAGATAATAATAGGAGCAATCTGGTTAAAATGTGAATTTTCTTGAATCTGTAGATAACATTTCTCTTAAATTCATTTTGCATAATTTGAGAAGATTTTTTTGCCAACTAGGGGGGATTACCACAATTAATAATTGAGTGTTCTGTTTTCAAGATTTGTATTGTCTATGCGCATACAATATTCGATTGATAAGATAACATTACCGTTCAAGCCAAAGGTCAAAACGTTGCATTAGATAGTGTCTCTAAAAAGCAATACAACCATGCAGAAAGACACTAGTGCCCCTTGCTGATATTGAAAATAAAAAACCGACATAAATTCCAAAGCCATCAAGGAGAACACGAACACCTTAAGTGCCTGAAAAGGAGAAAATTAAATCAAACCACATCGACAACCGTTTTAGAATTAATGATAATGATTAATTAAACCACCCATTTCAGAATTCATGCAAAAGTATACAGATAATAGGAATTTGGGTTAACACGACTTTATTACACGAGATAACATGTTTTCTGAAATAATTTATTGCACTGAATTCCAATATGATTTTTTGCCTGATTTCCAATGAAATTTTTTCTATAATTTTTGTACAATATAAGATTAAATGCAATTTCCATTATTTTCTTAAAATGTATTTTCGGGACAATTACAATTGCTAATAATTATTTTATTTTCTAACATATATGTTTATTAAATAAATTTATTTGTTGCATACAGTCTACTATTATAAAAACATTATGCCATTCTAAAAATAATTAATGAACGAGTGAAATGTATCATGCATTATCACATCATGACACGGCTCCAAATATCTTTTAGCTGCTTTTACAGAAAGAACATTATTATAAAGGGGGATATATTTTTCAAGCATTCTCTCAGTATGCTTTTATTCCCTTTCACCAAATATTTTATATCTAGAAAAATGAATGATTTTTGCTTGATGATGATAACATAATATAAAGTCAGGGAAACTGACTATTTCTCTGACTTCGCATAAAGTTAAAATTTCATGTCTTCATATAAAGTTATATAGATAATTTTCTTTGAAAATCATCTATATAACTTTTGTTTATGCTTATATGGAATTGATGGTAATATGAAACTCCCATATCATTCCTATAATGAAACTATTTTTTGAAAATCATAAGCATAACTTTTTTCATACATATAAAATGCCTGTTTAAGGATAAAGAACGAATATGCAAAATTGGGGATCAAAATAAGAACTTGGTTTTTTCATAAAATCATTTCATTTCCTGGTAACCATCTGATGGAATGAGTTTAAAGCTATCTACATATAAGATTTTCATTCCACTGGTTCCATTTCTATTTTTTTATCTGCAAAATTATATTTCTTTTCTCTACAATTCTATTATTTTTGTACTAAAAAATTAAAGTCATAAGGGTTAAATATAGTCACGAAACTAGCAACTCATATTAAACCATTATTCCAAATTTAACAATTACCTATATCGCTTTTTCTTCTTGATCTAAATGTAAAAGATGAAGTTAAAGTTAAAATGATCTTGAGAATGAAGGGATTGATTTTTTGATATAAATTATCGAAAGGTCTTTCAAAAAATTTATTTTCTTTTAAACCTTATTTATCAACGCACGATAAGATTCACAAAACATTCACTCACACAGTTTAAACGCTCAATATTTCAATTTTTTAGAAAAAAGCTGAACATTGATATCATATCTGAAAAATTGCTGTCTTCTACAGAAGGTCAATATTTCCTTTCTTCAGAAGGAAACCAAAATATGTTTCTTAAAGGAATTTTAAAATTATTTTCCAAAGAAAATAAAAATTATTATAAAAATATTTGTGAAAAATATTAACTGCTAATTTATAAACATAAAGTAATTGAGGGGATAATTTTTTCTAGATTCAAAAGTGGAAAGAAAAGGGTAAATTTGACCAAAGGTAAAGACGTTCTCTCTGAGATGATAGCTTTTAACATTGCAATGAAAAATATTACGAAAATGTTTAAGTCTGGTAGCAATTTTCTGAACGACAAATATTGTTCTAATGATGTTGTTATCTTAAATGTGCTGTTTTGTTAATTCATTTTGTAGCTGAACTCTAAAATTTAATTATTATTTTTTAAACACATACAATTTTAAAGACAGTAAAAAATATTATATAAAGAAAAAAATGGCCAAAACGGGAATCATTTCAAACACGAAAAGAAATACTGTAACACTTTCATTAATCAATTCTAATAAGCTCTTTTAAACTTCATCTTCATATGATGCTCAGATATTTTTTTTTAATTTGTAAAGCCTCTAGTTAAAAATAGTGATTATTTTCATCAATTGAAGGAAATATCTCTATCTAACCAAACAAATCTAAATTCAAGGAAAGAATTTCTAAGTATTCCCAAATACGATCTGGGATATCTTAAGCGAAATAGGAAAAATAGTTCAATGATCTCTCATTATAGTTATATTTTGTATAAATATTTATTACTCTTTTTTTACAATTTCAAAGCACTTAATTACCGTTAGATTGAGGGTTAACTGCAATAGTCATGGATATATATGGGATTGCAATACCAAAATACAATTCTTTGGTTTTCAGCCGAATATCATCACAGAAATTTTTGATTTCGCCAGTGAAGCATAGGACATTGAATTTTATTAGTTTTTCCTAAAATATATCTAGCATGAAAAAGAGGTACGAAGAACAATTGATAGCTGAATACCATTATTGTAGGAGCATATTACTAACAATTGATTGTAATATACCCCTATTACTATAGAACTAATACTATAGTTAGTTGAAATTGTGTTTTCTAGAGACACTATGATGGGATTAGTGTCTATCCTTTCTATCCCTACAGTGAAGATAATACGTATCTCAAACATTTTAGTTAAGTTAAATGATGATGATGATGTGTCCGCTTTACAATGGAAAGAGGGGGTGCAGGACCCCTGTGCACCCACGGGCAGTAATCTTTCTAAAGCCGGTGTTACACGACCTGGGGTCTTCACAGATTTGATCGTAAATCTTACATTCCACCCACTGGGGAACTACATTCCTCCTCGCCTGTGGGCCGCCTGAAGACGACGGAGAGCTTCCCGCAAAATGTCGGTGAAAAGAAGAAACATCAAAGAGCCGGAAAGTTTGTTTGGGCACGTGCGGGTGGGTGGTGGAAAAATGAACGGAGGGACACTTCGTTTTGTGGTCAGTTTGTTTTGAGTAGCCAAGCAGTTTTGTCCTTCGAGTTCTTAACGATGGAGTGGATTTCTTATTAACTTGTTTTATTTTTATTTTTTTATTTTAAAAATCTGAAATCAATCTTAATTAATATTTGTTTATTAACTTAACTCTAATTAAATTATAAAGTAATTAATGATTATCGGAACTAAAAAGTATTATATTTAAATGGAGATTAAAAAATATTTATTATTTACATCACCCTATGTAATGAGTAAAGTTATTAAAATTACAGAAAAAAATTATTTGACAACTAAATTGGTAGATTTGAAAATATGGAATTTTTCTTCATTATCAGTATAAATTTTCCAAGTAATTATTCATAGATGTTACTACAATATTAGCATATTTTAAAGTCTAAGAGATGAAATTGTAATTTAACTCCTTCAGGGAGGGTCATTAAAATTTTCATGTTTTAGATAATTTAAAATATTAATAATATTGAGTATAAAATATATAAATTATGTTATAAATTTAAATAAATATAAATATATATATATATATATATATATATATATATATATATATATATATAATGAAAAATCGGTTTCTTTCTGCGATTCTATTTCTTATTTTGTTCTACATATTGCCACAACTAATCTTAAGCCCAATATAAAATCAATAACTTCAAATATTCAGTCCCAGTCATCTCATTAATATTTGCTAATTTTGATTATTAATTTTTTTCTCAAAATTTAACTTGTGTTCTCTGTATAATTACCAAATAGATTTCCTCTGTTATTCTATTTCAAGTTTGCCACCTTTTTTGCAGAAATCTTTTTTTTTTTTGTGATAAATTATTTCAGTCGTATCTATAATGTTTGTATTTCATTCATTCATTTATTTATTGCATAATATGAGCCTGAATAAAATTAGTAAAGTAATAAATTATAATTCATGCGTATTGTTACAAAAAACCCCGTGTTTTCATGTTTTAAACATGTTTTAACATTCACATGCTGCTTAGGTCCTTGACATAATCCTTTTTCATATTTTGGCCTCTCATCCTGAAAAGGTTGTGCCTCCCTTCTTTAAAAGGATCATTAAGGACAGTTACGGACAAGGGCATGTATATAAGGAGTCCAGGGACCTCGGGACCCTCCCAAAATTAGAAAAAATTATAGGTAATAAGTAATTATTATAGGGGATTTTCGTGACTAGATATACCAAACACTGTTAGCTCATGCTAATTCTATTACCCGAGCAATGCCGGGTACGGGAATGCTAGTTGTGATATAAGATTCGGTTACACAGTTTTTTAATTACTTTCTTGTTTTCCAAACTGATTTTTTTTATTAACAATACTTAGCTGCCAAGGTAATTTCCTACTCTTTGTAAAGTAATCAGCAAAGGAGTTTCGAGTAGCTTTGGCCCCTTCTCCTGATTTTCGAGATGCTTTTTTCAAAGGGAAGAAGGAAGAATTTTTATCTAGTGAAGTCATCCCCAACGTCTTTTGCGCTTCTTTGTCTTTTTTCCCAAGTATTCGCCACTTAAAAGCACATAAGCTGCTGCAGTCACTAACCTGGTCACTATCCGAAGCAAGCATTTCGTTCATTTTTATTCAAAGTTACCCTCTTAAGAAATATCGAACTCCGACCGAGAGCTCTAGAAACGATGCGAGAAGGGAAGCTGTTTTCTTTAGACGACGGGTCGTGTGACAGGCTAGGCAGACGGGGGTGCTGTCACGAAGGGGAGGATGGCAGTTTTACGACCTTATCTGTGAAGACCACAGGTCGTGTAACAGCGGCTTAACTCATATGAGGATGACACACACACATTCGCTTGCACATCCTCTTTTTACAAGGGGAGGGACATTCACACAGAACACGGATAGCATACAGAACTACAACCATGCCTAAACCGGGACTCGAACCCAGGACGCCTAGATCACGAGGAAGACGCACTTCCTCTCCGCCATGACGCAGGCCGTTAAGTTAAATAGTGATATACATTAATATATAAACTTGTATGTTTTATTCCCATTTCATCTCGGTGGCACAAAAAATATGTGAATGATGGAGCAAAACAAAGAAAAATTAGCAATTTATTGAAAAAAATTTTTATTAAAATTAATCATGATTCCTCATTTATCAATTTAAAAATATCAATTTTATATTCCTGGGTTATATATGAATTCTACATTTCATAAAATAAATAACTGTAAAAAATTTAATGAATAATGGAATTATGGTATACCTAGGTGTAATTTTTTTAAAACTTTAATCTTAATCGAGTTTTTTTTAACTAAAAAATACTAATTTACATAGCATTTAAGGAAAAATATATTTCAGAGGTTTGAAAATGTTATAATTCAATAAATATCTGTACTTAGCTCGAAAACAATAAATACTACATAACGAAACATCTTAACAAACATTAATATTAATACATTTTAAAAAATTGAAATTTTCAAATGGCGATATAAATGTTTTCTTAGAAAGTTGTTTATCGATATGACTGTACAATTACATTTATACAAATGAACTCGCTTACTATAAAACGGTACATTGTTGCACGTTTTTAGATATCTAAAATAGATATTAAACAGATTTTGATCTGATCCATAAAAGCATTAACAATCTGCCGATCCATTTCCGCATTTACATAAATTCATAAATGCAATTATTTAGATTTATGAAATTTAGCTCGAGATCTTGTATCTATAAGTGTAGTTCCAGGTCAAAATTTGTTTGTAATCGAATAGATAAAAGCCATTTAATGTGTGTGTGTGTGTGTGTGTGTGTGTGTGTGTGTGTGTGTGTGTGTGTGTGTGTGTGTGTGTGTGTGTGTGTGTGTGTAAGAGAGAGAGAGAGAGAGAGAGCTAATAGTAGGAATTGAATTATTATACCTGGAATGAAAAATCGATTAGTTCTGAAAAATAGCCATTTTTTTTCTGTAGACAATTACCAAATTTATACATTTTTATTAGAATCGGATAATTCTACTGGGAAGGTCGATTTTATGATTTTGGTGTATTTTTCCTCGTCGAAAGTTTCGGTGTTCTGTCCCGCTTCCATCTTCTACCTGAGTAAAAAATTTTCTTCAGGCGTTTGTAAAAATACTCTGTCATCGGTCCCCAAGTGACGAATATAGAGATAGAGGTAGATGATGTAAATATACTCTTCTAAAGGATTCCTGCATTTCTCTTGTTAAGTCAACACGTGTAATAATTCCTGTCAAAATTCGACCCGAGAATATCAAGGTAATAATACCAAAGGTAAATGAATTCGCACTTTTTTCGACTTTTATGTCTCTTTTACCTTTGTTTTTGTGTCCGGACTGCTTGTACACAATGCGTGCCTCCTGAGATGGAATAAAACGAAATAAAAAACTAAACCTGTCTTGTCCCTGTTTTCGGTTATGACTCTGTACTTCTGCTTCAAACGAAAAATTAATATTTTATCACATTATATATATATATATATATATATATATATATATATATATATATATATATATATATAACATTGTTATTATTTGTTGAAAGCAGAAGCGTAAGGAGGAAGGAAAATCCTTTTCCCTGGACTTAAATACCATAAGATTTTGATAGGCGAAAATTTTTTTCATAGCGCTTATATACAATGAAATTTTGATGGGGATTTCCGCGACACACACTGGCTCTAGCAAGAGAAACTCAGGTATCTTTCTAAAAAAAATTTGTTAACCTCAGCAAACAATACCCTTTCACTCGGACTGTGGGAATATGTCGCCTTTTAGTAGATTCAGCAATTTTACAAAGATTCTCTTGAATTAATTAACAGGAACAAGAGGAATGGGTCAGGAAATAAGAGGATATTTTTAGAATGAAGTTACTATGAGCTAAATTAAATTGAAAATTAATTTGAATTAAATTAAGAGTTAACATTATATATATTATAGCAACAACAAGACAGCATAATAATACTTCTTAATATCATGTTATATTCAGCTGACAAATCTAATATAAAAATAGATGGTATTAGTGGAATTCAGATAAGTACTCTAAATTTAAAAAAAAAACCATTTCATTATTCTTTATTATCTACTACCCTTAAATGTTTAATGATATTTTAAGAAAAAGAAATCTAATTTTCAAACTGCTTATACCAATGAACAAATGATAGATAGATAAAAATATTTTTTAAATATTCTTACTCATTGCATGCAAATAATTTTTCAGAAAAATCAGAGTTCAAAAATGAACAATGTATCCTTTCGTCCGCTTTGATTTATGTACTGACTTGCTTCTCAAAAAATCAGAAAAAGCTGGAAAATTTCAGCTAGTCATTGTTCACTTCAGGCTTTCATGTTCCCTTTGTTACTAATCAAATAAATCAGTCTGATGTATTTTATTTTATGCTAAGTTAAAATTATGAGCAGAATGAAAATAACGGGCAAAAAGGAAAATGTCGACTTGTATAAGCTTTTTATTTGCTGATAGATTTATTGGCAATGAAGAGATGAAATTTTCTTCTTTTTCACTCTTTCATAAAATCTTGGAAATTTGTAGCTTATCTTTATATCTGCAACAATGTAATAAATTTGATTTAATTTTTATAATAAATTTTGGTACACATTTATTTTGCTGTCTAATTTGAAAATTAATACACATAAAATTTTGATGTTTTGGAAGGTTTCTAAATTTATTTCACGGCTTTTATATAGAAAGATTTATTTCATCTTAAGTTTCACCAAATGATTTATTACTGCTTTAGATTTAAATATTATAGTCGTCGTGCCCGGAGGTGAGCTTGAATTTATCGGTTCTACACATGGGTAAGGAAATAAAAACACAAATAATTTTAAATTGAACAATTTTTATACAAAACATTCAGATGAAATTTATTAAAAAGTAAAAATTTCAGATAATAAATGCTTTTAGTGTGACATTTGAGAAATATACATAAAATTTGTTGGGGCATAATAATAACTTTAAAAACATTGAGTTGGCAGATTCATACTAGGTTCTTTAAGAAATAAAATTTTATTTAAAAATGTCGAGAAAAGTAAACTGAAAGCTCTTCAGAGTTAGATAATAGAATGATTGAATACTTGACGTAATGACAGAAGTAGGCATCTTAACATAAAATGCTAGTAGAAAAAGAATTTCAGTTATTAAAAATACAAATAACTGGCAAATAAATAATATTGCAACGAATATACAGATAATCATTCATTTAGAATGCTATCTGCTTTGGGACTCACTATTTTCATTGTCGGAATTTTTTAAAATATTTTTCATTATATCGATTCGGTTTCAATAGTCTTGCGATTCAAATTTTCTACAATATTTAATAAAATATTCAGGATCCAATACCTAAATTTTCATCTAAATAATATGGTAATAATATTAAATAAATTTTATTAAATATGGTAATAATATTTAATAAAAGAAAAAAGAAAAACAGCCATCATAATTTTAACTATTACGATATTTAAAAAAAGTCCAAAATTCTGTAACTCCGAAATAAAGAGAGTTAACACAGTTTAAACATGAAAAGGAAAGGCTAAAAAAAAAAAAAAGATATTTTCATGAAATTAAAAAGAAATTTTTTAAAACACATTTTAAAAAGCATAACTTTGAAACTGATATGATCGGATATGTGACAACGCAATCAAAACTGACAATCTTACCTAAGAAAATAAAATCTTATATAATGAACTCACACCAAATACAAAATAAAAAAATCAATAAAAAGGAACTGTCTGTGGAGTATATCAAAATTTTTAAAAATTTTAAATTCAAAACAAAATTATTCCAAATAGTTAAAAAGAAATTCAGCAATTTCAAAAGACACTGTTTGATAGAAAGTTACTTGATCTATTGTCCAGCACTTGCATATTAAATGCAATACAAGTATGAATAGACTAACTAATTAAATACAACTTATAAAACTGGTGATTGTATGGTGATTAAGAGTCTGTTATTTTTTCAGCATTAAATTTATTAATTCAATCTTTATAAAATGTTATTCTTTTCGATATTTAAAGCCTTCTTTCAATAGGAAAATGTGATAACTTAAAAATTAACTTTTGGGGAACGATTATGCTAGATATTCTATATATTTGCTAAATAAATATCAATTCAAGAAATAAGTGCATTGTATTTCTTGTCGATTGTATATAATTCTACGTTATTAAATACACATTTCCATACTTCTGAATTTTATATATGTCTTTTTACATATATTAATAAACATATAGATGAAGAATTAGTTGATTTAATGATTATTCATAAACATGCGAACATAAACCATATTTTGTCATCAAAAATGGAAAGGAATTTGTGAGTAAAAAGTACGCAATGCTTAATGCTCCAAAGCATTGATTGAAACGTAAAATAAATACTTTATTTTAATGCATACATTTTGTTGCTATTTTTTTGGCCAAGTTAACTTGAAATACCACAAAAAAATCCATTTACTATCTTTGTTAACATACCTTCTTCCCCTGAGCCAAATATCAAACAATCTTCCACACATTTTATTCAATATCACAGCGCATTTAAGGGAGGAGGATTAATCAATTTTCATTTAGAAAACGTTTTTTTTAAAGGAAAAGAATAATCATTTTCAATGTTTCCCCCGCGAACTGTCTGTCTGCCCACACTGCAGAATTGCCAGATACAGCGAGAAAACGATTTATCGTTTGGCGAACGATCATTTCTTCCGGAGAATTTTGATACAAAAACGCTATTAAATGAGGGAACAATGATAGATCTACTGATGTGAAAAATAACCTAAAAAGCATTCAATCACGTATTATTCCAAATGATTGCGGACTGGATAGAAGAGTTGTGGCTAGAAGAAGAAAAAAAGAAGAAACATTTGATTTAAAATAAATTTGGAATGCAAATGAGAAACAACGCGCTCCGAGCTGTTATCGACATAGCAACACAGCTTAGTGCGCTTTATTCATTCCTTCAGTCTTTATTTTTATTTCTTTTTTTATCTTTCTCTCTTTTAAGATAATAAAAAAATCGCATATCTAACAATGTTTTGATCGAAAAGGAGCAAAGATTAATGTATTTCGTGTCAAAAGAAAACAAAAATGTACTTAAAGCTCAAGCTTGGAGCTTTGTTTTATCTACTTTTAACGAAATTGTGAAAGAAAACTGGGCAAATGTTCTTTCTACTTAGAACTTGCAATTAATTTTAATTGGTGGGAACAGTAAGAACGATTGAGTTTCTGTTGGAAGGTAATTTATTGTTCCTCGGGAAACTTTCGGGAACTTTTCTTCGGTCTATTTTTATAAATTCTGAGCTCTTTTATTTTTGTTTTTTATTTGAGAAATTGCTTTTTTTTTCTTTTTTTTCTTTTTTAAGATAATTTGATATACATATAAAAAATTCTGTGTTTAAAAAATAATTTTCAAATTACTAAAAGTGGTTTTGCCAAAATCATAAAAAAATTAAAGAACATTTTTTTTTAAATAATTTTTCCCTCCGTAAAGCTATAAAGAAAACTACGATACAATAAACATTTAAATTAGTTGTTTAATTAGTAATGGCATTTGTTGATAAAATATTTAAAACTAAAAATTGTTTTTTTAACTTTTGAAGAACAATACAATACATGTTTTTAATTCTGAATACATGAATTATAATAAAGTTATTTATTTCATTGCTTTCTTTATTAGCATTTTTTCAGATATGTGTTCTCTGTCAATGCATGAAAGATATCTATGAAATGAAAGATATGTATGAAAGATACCTATTGTACAAGATATCTAGGCCTTTTTTGGCAAAATAGGAAGTTTTCGTTCCTCTCAATAACCATCAAGAATCATTCTATAATTTTTTTAGAGTAAATTGGACAGCACGATAAAAGATTAGAAATTGAGAAGAGGAAAAAATATCATTTTCATCATCTCGATTAGCATGGATACCGAAGGTACGAAATTTTTGCCGAAATTGTGAGAGAAAACTGGGCAAATGTTCTTTCTAGATAGAAATTGCAATTAATTGGAAGGATTGCATATTATCCTAGGTTTACTTTAAGCATACAAAAGGTAAAAGAAACAGAAACATAAAATAATCATTTTGGTCTAATCCGAATTCGAATATATTATCCTCCATACTGTATGAAATATGCTCTTTTTCTTGCACCAGATAGAGGTTTCACTCTTAGTGGTGTAGATCAGTGCGTTCGGTGGGGTCGACATCTCCCAAAAATCAAATTTTACACTAAATAATATAAGCTAAAAACTTGATCCACTTCTTTTCACAATTTTTCTCACCTGCTTTTCAAATCGATCAAACTAGAAACGAAGCTTTTTATTATTTAATTATACTTTTATTCATTAAATTATTATTATTTTTTAATTTTAAATTTATTGTTGCTCTCCTTGTTTAATGCACATTTACCACGACAATATGTGTCAAAATAGATACGAAAAATAGCTTTTTTAAAACTGTTCCTGGCCCAAAATCCAAAGATAAACCAAAAGTGGAATCGATTTTCTTTTAAACCGTACCTAACCCAACAACTGCAGAAAAAGCAAAAATTACTGAAATGATAAGCAAGGGTAGATTGAGATGAATTACTTATGAAATAATACACTGTTTATAATTTTCTAATGAAAATGCAAAACACTACGTTGCACAATGGATGGTAATGTTTCTGTGATGAAATGGCGATTAAGTTGAGTAATAAGTTTTTATTCGCCGAAGTTCACAATCGGACCACCGCACAACACGTTTTGGGTAATATTACATTCAGAAATTAAGATGATACTGGCAGTCAGGTTGGTGGGAAATGATGACTGACTATTCTATCATGTCCAAAATGTAGATTAAAATGCTGCTTCCCTGGTAATGAAATGTTCGAAGGATCGCCTCCTAGCATACAAATTATACTATCCACATATCCGAGGCTGTTGTGGTCCTATAACGGGGAAAATCTTCATGCTCGTTAATATTTACTATAAAAGCTACAAGCTTTGAAGGATTATTAATCTTGAAAGAGTAATGACCGACATTAAATTTTTCTGAAAACCAGCATTAACCAAACCTCAGATAAAAACTTGGAGTCTTAAAATCGAAGTTCCTAAATGATATTATGCTCATTTAAATTCAAAAGAAGTGGAATGATTCTTATTTAGATGCTAATTAATGCTTATTTTACAAGATATGAAATCAAGAGAAACATCTAAATTGTATCCCAATCTCAAGAATAATGAAAAATTCATTTGATCCCATATTTCTCTTAAAATACAGAATCATTGATATGAAAATTCCCCAACTCAAAGAATCATGCTTCATTCTGCATGGATAAAAAAAAGCAAGAACAACAAGAAATTTGAATGCCAGTCTAGTCAAGTCATGAGCTTAAGTTTTATTGAAAACAAAGTTTAATGTAAAAATTACTCAATAGACAACTCTATAGAATTACAAATGCTCCACATATTTTCTATATGAGTCCAGTGGTTATCCTTTTAATAAAATTATACCCGACAGGTAATGATTAAAACTAAATAATGTTCTATATAATTTCTGTATGGGGTCATTGGCCTTCTGCAACCCTCTTCATTTGTCAAATAGTGTTATACAGAGGAACCCTTTACTTTCATGAACGTCCCAAATAAAGAAAATGATGAAAGTTGTCCGAGTGTCTATTGGTTTGCAGTGTATAATACATAAGAGTGTCCATTTTGGAAGATATATTTCAATATTCACTACCCTAGAAATACTTGTGAATGAATTATGTAAATTTAAATAGGGTCTCATAAAGAAGACAATGTCTAAGGAAGCGTCTTGCTCTTCATACTTCCATTTCCTCCCATACCACCAACGATGATATTTTAGAATTAAAGAATTTGAAGTCCACGTAATTAGCGGAATTTTTTAATGTGCCCTTAGTACCAGTTTTAATGTGTAGTTAGATCTTGAAGCCGAGTCTTTTCAACCTGTACTGAAACTCTGTAGGTAGATTACGGTTACTGGTCGAAAATAGAAAAGAAGTATATCATTTTTGGAATCTTAAATGTGTTGAATTAATATAAAAAAATTAAGAACAAAAAATGAAATCTGCAATGCATAGTTCAACGTATCATGTCAGAACATCATTTCTTGAACGGCCAAGCACCACGTGCTCGCCCAAGTTGAATTATATTTTTATTCATTTTAATTGTTTCTTTGAATGAGCAACTATAGTATTACAAACGATCCAAAAAAAAAACTTTGTCTCACATTTATTGTTTAAAAAATATCACATTTCGTATTTATTTCATTTCGTATAATCACGTGCTTAAAATGACATTTTTTCTAGGTTTTATTTGTTGTAGTAATTAATTAATTTTTTTAATCAGAGCTTTTGTAAATGCAATGGCAACCCGTTATTAAAAGCTGATTTTTTGAAATGCTCTTGCAGATAATAGAATTTTTTTTCCGCCTACATATTATTTATTTTTCGCTTACGGATTTTTGTTGAGCCCAAAAATCTCATCCCCAAAACAGCATTATGTTTTGACATGATTAAAAAAACATCAAAAAGATTAAAAAAAGAAAACAAAAACAAAATTTTCTGTAAATTATAACATGATAGCAGGAAAAATTATGTAAAATTAAAAGATGAGCCTTTTGTTTGCTTCTAATCTCTCTTAGAAACAGAATGAGTAATGCAATTCTCATTCAAGTGAAAATTTATTTAATAATAATAATTATTATTATTATAGAAGTAAAACAATAGCTCCAAAGTTTCTTTGTGTAAACTATGCTTTAAATTCTGTTACAATTACTCTCTGAATACCACATAAACATAAACAGGTACTCCAACGCCACGAAACAAGACCGTAGGAGATAACGGGGCCCTAATGACTTTTCCACGTCCATAACAATCCCTCGTCCCCATTCTGTGATCCTCATAAACCTTTTCAAACATCCACATTCAGTCACTTCCGCAGGACCTTATAAACAGCAATTATTCAGTTTCAAGAGAGTATATCTGTTAGAAATTGTCTCCTAGCGTGCTTCGGCCGCAAATGAAACACAGACAGAACAACGGTTCGACAGCTGACAGCGTATTAAGCAGGTAGAAATGGCCATTCGCAATGGGAACATAACGAAATGTACCATAATGACGAGTTTAATAAATAAACCACCTTCCTCAAAAGCTGTTCGGGTTGAAGGATTTGACGTTTATTGCTCTCTTTAATTATGGAGGATGGAGAAGCAGTGTTTATTTATTTGTGCCAGGTGCATTATTTGGTGGGAACTCTTGCTTCTCCACTGTTCAGTGAATAAATGTTCAACATGGATCTTCCAGTTCTTAATCATTGTTGTAGTCTAAATAGCTCAAATTTCTGCTAATGAATGCTTACTCAACAATTTATACCTTCTGAACTTTGCATTTCTATTTTGATTCATTCACTATAGATTTGATTGAGAAGTGCAAGTTCATAAGCATTCCAAGTATAAATACGAACAAACCAAAATTCAATTCAAATCGGAAATTGGACATGATATTTATAATAAATGATTCTTTAATTTTGATTTCACTTATCTATGCATATTGCATACAGAAAATAACAATTCTGATTGTTTGCGTATTAAAGAGCATAAGTACAAGCAAGAAATAATAATAATTAAATAGAACTTCAATAAGTACAAAAATTGATTTTAAAATTAACTGATTGAAACTATCTCTCAGTTATATCGAAATAAATTTATTCTCTCTTGTTTCCTTTACCCAAATATTGATAGTTCAATTCTTAATTGGTTGTAGATTAATGTCACTTACATACAGAATAGAGTATACTTTTTATAACATGTCTTTACTATAAATTATAAATCATCAAAACTTTTGCTGCAGCAATTTTTTCTTATCAAAATTCTACATTTACTTAAAAATATTGCTTCCTCAATTGCATATATTTTTTTTACATAAATTGCGGTAATAAAACAATTATATGAAAATAAAATAATAAGTTACAGAATTCTGTCTATTTTATAAATTGTATTCCTCATTGTATATTTGTCGGTATTAAGGAAAGTATTATGATTAATGTTTTAAAATATTTATAAAAGCAATCATAGTTACTGTTTGATTACCGACAATGTAGCCCGTGTTATGAGGCTTGACTGAGGTAATTCGATTACAAAGTACCACTAATTTCGAAATAATTAAATTTGTAAAAATTACATTAATTGATTTATAAAATATTAAAACTCCATGGTATATATATAAATAAGATTACTAAAATCACTATTATATAAAATTAATTATGATTAATTTTATATTTATAATAAACAGGAATTTTAATTATACATTCGTAATTATGAACAACAATTGTTAGAAGTTTCATAATTTGTCTATAAACCATCATGAAAATTAAATAATTTTATTTGTAAGTAAAAAAATTCATCAGTTTAAAGAATTTTATTTATTCGAACTTGATAAATATATTTAAAAATTACTGTTTTATTTACAAACCATTTATGTAACTGAATAAAGCCATTGTCATACATCTAACTTCCATGTAGGTGTTCCACCCCTAGGCTGGAAGGGGATGAAGTGAAGAGAGAGAGGAGCAATTTCCACGGGAGTATGTGGCCAATACCGGTAAGAGCTATGTGTAGGAAGGAGCTCCGATGAGAACGAGGAGAAATTAGTTTAAATTGAAATCGGAATTAATTGTAAGTATAAAAATATTTATTTATTTAAACTTTAAAATATAATAGTTTTTTTTATTATATTTAAAATATTAGAAAATTGAAATATATTAAAATATAATAAATGTGTTACCATAAAAGGTGTCATAATTTCTGTCAAAGTATGTGACAATTAGGTACTGTTTGATTAAAGACCTCTTTTCAGTTTCAGAAGGGAAATGAAACTGTAAAAATATTATAACTGTTATACCAGTTTTTACTCAGATGTTACAAAAGTATTTTCTGTGAAACATCTGCGATACCAACTAGAACAGTACATAAGAAAATTCTTTTCTAAACTTATATTAATATCTGAAATACTGGTCATTAGCTCAATACATCATCCAGAAAAAAGGGGTACCAGAAGTAAAAAAAAGTTTTCTAACAAATACTCTTTCTTTGAAAAGTAGCGTATTGTCTCAAGAAATAAAAGTCGAGATAATGATCATTATAGTTACTCACAATTAGATACGAAACAAAAGACAAAAGAAAATCTTGGACAAGTCACTGACAATTTTCTTTCTCACTTTTCTCAATCTCTGAACACTCGCGACACTCACAATAAAGTATTAAGAACCAAAAAAAGAAAAAGAAGAAAAGAAAAAAAAATAGTCAATCCAACAACCCAAACCACTTCCTTTTCAAGCGCGATCTTTTTGTAACCCACGCCCCACTAAGAAAAAAGAAAAGTTAAGAGAAAAAAATTATCATCGTACAGAAGGAAGAAACAAAAGATTTAGAGAGAAAGAGAGAGAGAAGAAAAAAGAACCCGAAGAAGAAGAAAAATCAGTCCTAAAGAGACAAAACTTTGTTTTCTTGCCTATCATCACAGACGAAAGAGTCCATCAGCCTTTAGTACTGAACCTATGATCCAATTTCCTGATTAGAAAAAGAAGAAAAGAAAGGTTCGATTTAGAAAATATAAAGCTACTTCCAGGACGTATAAAAAATGGCTGAAAAAAAGGGAAGCTATAAAGTGTTTGGGCTCAGTTTCTGGCGGACTGGAGGAGAAAGATGAGATTCCTCGTGATATTGATTCCCTTTCACCTGAAAATCCATTTTTTTATTTCCAAACGTTTATACTATTTTAAGAAATAAAAAGTTTGGATTCATTTCTTGTAAGGGTGTTGGGCTGAAATCGCCCATGAAACTCGGAAGGAAAAGCTAAAAAGCCAATCCAGGGGATCTGTCTTAAAACAGAAATACTTAAAATCTTTCTAACATTAATTTAATTATGCAGATTTATTATGGAACAAACGGAGAAATAACTATCCAACTGGATTTAGTAGATGGGATATAATCTTAGATATGTTTAACTTAATGCCCCACTAAAATAAATGCGATGCCTAATTTGTAGTAGGCAGACATTTTCATTTAACAATATATCTGTAGAGTAAATGATGTGTTTATAAATTCCATTAAATTGAGGTGCCAAATTTTACGTATGAGAATGAATCAACAAGGATCAAAATATGATATTAATCATTGAGTTTTGAATTAACAGTAATATATGAGTAGAAAAGAAGTCAGTTTAGTTATATCAGTGTTCCGTTGTAAAGCAACACTAGAGCTATTTTAGGACGGACAGCGTAATTTTGAACCGAGATCAGAAGACGAAGACGACACCTCAGCTGACATCACCCTCTCCACATCACACCAGTTGGAGAGCGTTTGTACATGAAAGATTTAACGTGCAACTGACACACTTTATGCGTGGTTCTTAGGTGGAATAGGGTCTTAAACTTGAAGCCTTACAGCACACGAGACGGGACCACTAGACCACCGACGCCAAGTAGCAAAGAGATGATAGGGTTATTAGATATACTACTTCAATCAACAACTTCATAGGCTCAAATCATCTATGAAGCTCAGAAGGAAAATCTAGGAAGCTAGTATAATGCATCTGTATTAAAACAAATTCCCGTGATTTGGGCTTCGTGGGGGTCGAATCTTAGTTCGGGCATGGTTTTTCTTCATCTGTTCTATCTGTGAGATGTGCGAATGTGCTCTCCTGCAAAAAGCGGCCGAATATAATGCATGAGCTGGAAATGCGCATTCTTGGCCCTAGTTGCTTCTTAAAACAAAAGCTGCACCCTCGGTATGAAAAATTGCTGACTTAGACAACAGGCTTGTTCATAGAAATGTCATTAGAAATACCATCAACAACAAAACAGAAATACTTTCAAATCTTTCGAATAGAAATTTAATTATTTGTTGAATTATTACATATTTTTAACCGAGAACAGCTTAGTTATCAGTATTTCAGATTAATCATAGGTGGGTTCAACTTAAGGAACCCGAAACGTGCAATTTTTTAAATCTTTTTATCCCCAATTACATTCCGTTAAAATTTCGTTATAAAATATATTGTTCAAAAGACAAATATTTGAAGGGTTAAGAGGAAAAAAGTACATCTTAATGACTTTTCTCAAAATTATTTTGCAGTTATGTTTAAATTTGAAATGTTTCAGATACCTTAATTTTTGAAGAAATTAAATGAAATTGATAATAAATATTTAGGTCAAAGATAGAAAGAAAATGGGGTATACCTTTTATTCTTCAAGTTTTTTTTATCCCGCTGAAAGCCATTTTAGTTCAGAAAAACCTAAAATTCCTATGAAAATTCGGTACGTGTTCATAAAGATATTTCTAATAAATTAGCATTTTATTGGAATTACAAAATTATAAGTAATTTTATTCCAAATAAATATATATTGGGTTATGAGAAAACATAATAGAAAAAAATTAAAAATTAGGTTGGCTGGCATATTTTAAAATTTTAAAAAGTTATAGATTTTTTAAGAGTTTAAAAGATAAATATTTCGTTTTAATAATGTTTCACGAATATGGTTTTTGAAGAAATATGGCATATTTGTATTTTAATACATATGCATATAAACTTTCCTAACCCAAGCTGTAATTTTGGGATTGATCATATTAAATTTGCTTATCTACTATTTCTGTAGAAATATCAGCATTTTAAGCAAAATTCTATGTATTATGTTTTTATATTTTCTCTGTTTTTGCTCGTGAAAGAGAAAAGTGAAATGTTTAAATATGCTTATTCATGAAAGATGTTGTTGATAAGATATATCATTAAATATACGTACAATTCATATAAATGCATTCATTCATATAAAGTTCTAATATTTTTTTAATAAGAAAAAAATTTCTTAGTTTCTAAAATTATTAAAAAAATTATGCAACCTGATAATATAAAATAATATAAATGAAGAGCGTGATAATGACAGTTTGCTAATTTAAAATTTATTAAGATTCCAGAAAATCTTACATTTCTAACATTCAAATTATTTTTGCTAAATAGCTTCATAATATGTACATTTTTTTTAAATGGTTAGCTTATTCAAAGTGAAATATGTGTAAATCTACAGTCTAATTTGAAAATCTTGTAGAAATAATTTTAACTCCTTTATTTAAATAATGTAATACCTATTTCTTATTACTTAAGTTTTTCTTTTTGATTGGGGAAAACAGAAAATGAAGATTATTATTTTATGTTTTCCCCATTAATTAATTCATTCATCTATTTTTAATAATTTTAAAAATATAATTATTATACATAGAGATATAATAATTATTAAATAAATTCAATTAAGATAATGTTTTCTACTTTCAAATTATGAGAAATCATAGAACTTTTATTAGCTAAAATATTAAGGTGGAAGATTTTATAATTAAGATACTGATACAGGATTTTCATTAACTGAAAGATATCAATAAATTTTCGAGAAATTCATTTATCTGGAAAATAATCAGTGGATACATGTGTTGAAAAAATGAATAAATTAAGCATTGTTTTATAGATTTATTGATAGAAACTTCCTGATAATGAAAAATTATTGATATTAGTGAAAATTAATTTACTTTCACTTATCATAAAAAAGTGAGAAAACTTTGATTTTAGCTAATGTATAGGTGAATTCTTTTTAATTAGAAATCCTGATCTATATAATTAAAAACTAAATTTTCAATAATGTTGAATAAAAATAAAATCAAAAATGACTTTATTTTTTATCAATAAGCGAGTGAAGAAAAACATTCATTCTAGTCTTAAAATCTATAATTTTTATTTTTTTCATAGCAGCCTTATTCTTTCCATAGCAACCTTACAGGAAATTATTATAATAGAAATATTTATAAAGTATATAAAAAATTTAAAATGTTTCCATTTAAATGATATAATATAATTTCTGCGTGAATATTTATCTCACTTGTTGTTAATTTTACAATAAAAACTGAATAAAATTAATAAAAGATTTGTCAGATTTGTATTTCAAAACTTTTTTGCACATCTTTTCATAGGATTTTCCTTTGTCTCAAATTAGTAATTCTTTATTGATTTCGTATCTATCATAATACAATGTTATTTCGTAAATTTTATTTCACAGAAGACAAATAGGAAAAATTTGTCCAATTATACAGCTTTAAAAATAACAAATTTGTGTTTAAAAACATTTTAATTTAAAGCACAAATTCGTAGTCGAGGACGGAAGTGACATACTTAATTAATACTAATTATAAAACATCAGGTCATTGAGGATACAACCATGCATAACATTCATGATGCTGATGAGAAATTTTGACCTGTGTAACCTGTGAACTGTGTTAAAATTTGAAAATTTATGTTTAAGAGAAACACCGTGCCAATTCGATTATGGCCACTATAGTAAGATGACCAAGAGCGACAAAATCCTCAAATGGTATCATATGAGTTGCAACAAATATTACTATACAGATCAAAAGGAAACTGTAAGCCCACGTCGTGAAATGTTACACCTTTTTCCTACGAAATAATTGCACCAGGAAATTTGTGAGCAGGATTCTGCCGTCTAGTAACTTAAGCAATAACAAATAGCTTGAAAAAGAAACAGGTGTGTTAATTTAATCAAAATCAGCTCAAGATTAAAATACTGTGTATAATGTTAGTTGTTTAGAATAGAAGAACAAAATAGAAATGAGAAAGAAATAATGCCATTAAGCTATGGCTCTGAAGTACAGAAATAGAAGAGACATTCAAGAAGAAAGTTTCACCTTCAATAAAAGATGGCGCAACAAAATGCAAAGTAAGAACGAAAGAAGACAAAGTAACTCAAGCAGTGCAGATTCTGAGAGTGACAATCGAACTTATTAATTGTAACTTCTTGATTGTATACATTTAACGCCATTATAAAGTTTGAAGATATAGACTCTTTTAATTATCTCAACGTCTCCGAAATTAGGTCCTAAATGTTGAAAGTTACTTTCCAACATTAAAGAAGTTGCACGTTCTCCGGAATAAAAGGCATAGCATGGTCATTTATGGTTATTGTGTTGATACAAGAAAACGCTCGCCCGATTTGGTGAATTTTACAAGTTTGATGTATGAGTTTCTTTGAAAGCTGTTGATAATATTCTCTTGGCAATATCCACAGTTCCGGTCTTGCTTTCAGAGATTCTGACCTGTTCTTGCACTTGGGACATTCTTTTGCAGTCATCACTTTATTATAAAAGCAAAACCTTTAAACAATCACCATATACTGAATTCATTCCCATCCGGCAGACTTACATGTCACTTAAAAATAAAATCTTACTCCATCCATGGAATCACAAGGTGAGGAAATATTGAGGGAACTTTTGCAATAAATGTCCCACTTATTAATGATTTTTTATATCGGCCAGAGGAAACCTAGCTCCATGGAGGATAGAAACATTGAATTTTATGCTTAACACAAGGAAATATAAGAACAGTGCATTATACTTGAACTGCCAAATAAAAGCTTAATATATGCACAATATTAAAAAACAAAATTGTCAAATTGTAAAAATAAGTGACCCCGCTGTATATGATCGTGAATAAAAAAGCATTTATAAAAACTTTTATGTATGAAATAAGTAAGCAAAATAAAAATATCGCATAATATACACAATATATTGAGACGTCTACAATATCGAAAAAAAATATCCTAAAAAGAGTTGACAGGTAAATAGCTTATTTAGAATTGATAAATGGAAAGACTTGACCAACTATCAATCTTTTGGAAATACGATTTATCCGACAGTTGTCAAAGAAAGAGCTATTAGATAATGTTTTGAGAAAGTCACATTATGATCGAAATGCGACCAACAAAGTGAAATAAAAAAATAACTCCATGGCTCACGCAAGAGAGACATTCATCAATGGTTGAAGCTGTTTTTTTAGGTATTTGCCAGTGGCAATATCACGTCTGTGACAACGTTATGATAAATTCAATATTATTACTGTAATGTGTAATAAAGAGAGGAATGAAAAAAAAACTATTGTTTTTATTGCTTTTCAGAATTTCAAATGTTATTTTAGTTGGCTTACATTATATATGATGGTATTTACATCATTGTATTAAAATTAAAATAAAAAAGAAACGAAACATTGTTGGGAATCTTATTTATGTCACAGAATGATTTATTTCTTTACAATATTGTCAAATTAAAAAACGATGCATGTACTAACAAATAGAATAAATGTTAAATTTTTTTTTGTATTTCATACAAAATATTCGTTCATATTAATATAATTTTATATAAATAAAATTAGGAAATTGTAATATACTTGAAAATAATCCTATAAAGGCTATATAGTTGGATTAATATTTTGTGTTATCGTTGGTATGATCGATATTCTGTACAATGGGAAAAGGAGCCATTTTATAGAAAATTATACTACACTGGAAGCATTGTCGGATGAATTTACGAAATTTAAATAATATCTTTAATTTACAATTGTGCATATCAAATATGCAATGAATTATTATATGGGCGTATATAAATAATAATTTAGTATTACGTATTTGCATTTTTGTTTAAACCATTGAAGTGTTCTCCCAGACATTTTCTGGCACCCTCTCTAATATTGTGAGCGTAAGGTCACTAAAATCTCACATAACATTGGTGATCGATAGTTACAAAATTATATATCTAGGGATATAATTCAAATCTAAATATACGTACTCAATGTATGAATAAACGGTTACAGTTAGATCTAAAAAAAACTAGAAAATCAGGAGTTAAAGGTATTCTTTTCTAAATATTATTCTCTCAGCCGTATACCTAACAATGAATCAAAAACACCTGGTCGATCACAAAACGGCATGGCCCAAACTTCTAACATTCTCCTGGTTACACCATCGACAAGAATCATCATTCCTCCATGCCTAAACGCGGCAAACCCCGCCATGGAAGGAAATATGATCCCAAACAATTATTCAAATCACATTCCAAAATTAGATACACGGAACGAAGACCGAATAACCACCGCTGAAAAAAGAGAATCTGAATATCTAAAAATATATTCTGTGTAGGCGATTTGGAAGGAAGGGGTCTTCATGCGGGAATACCACGTGTCCCCTTCTTTCCATCAATCAGTTTCGTCTCTGAAACACGCAACGAGCCGTGTATGAATTATTTGCTCAATGATCACGATACCCCATTTCTCATCCCCCTTCTTCCATATTCCATCAACCCTCCTCTGACGATGCTACATCCCTTCAAGTATTCTTTCCTATCTAAATCATAAGGATGCTGCGGAAAGTAGCAGTGATCGCTTCTTCTTCTTTTTTTATTAGATCTGTTTCTGATGGTGTTGGCATACGTCTATCTTGTGCGATGTATGGCACTTTTTTTTATGGAGAGATTGTTAGGAAGGTAAAGGTTCGGGAAAAAGAGTCTTTTCAGAAATATGCGTCGCTTTTGACTTCTTTCTTAGTTTCATTTGATTCAGATTCAAAGGGGTAAAAAAAGGCTTGAATATTCTTAGAAAATAATAAAAATATTATGTTTGAAAACTCTAGACATAAATATTTTTAACATTGTGAAATACGATCGTACTTAAAAAGTGTATTCACTAAAATCTTAGAGAAATAAAAATATTTTTTTATATGACTTTGTTAAATTGTAAACCTGGATGCTTGAAATAACACACTTTTAACATTACCCAAAGAAACATACTTTTATAAAAACGATGTAAATGTCATGTTTGTGATAGAATTTTATTTGATATTATTCAATAAACTGTAGAAATATTTTAGTATAGTGTTCAAATGATTGAATTTTCGAAAAGTATTCAAAAGGAAATGAATATCACCAGAATGATGCAAATTAAGAGCATTTTCAGATTATAGAAAAATCCTAAATGTAAGCAAAATTATATTTAATATCTCAAGTAAATTTTCATATTCTTTATATATCGAATAATTATCACTTAAGGTAAATAATTAATTGAAAATTAAAAAAAGAAGTTTAACTCAATTTATTCATTTTGTAAATTGCTGAAGTGTTTAAATTTGGAAATTATTTCCAAGTTGAAAGCTTGTTTATTTATTCACACAGTAACAATAAAACAAGCACCGAGGATTGCCCAGTTCAAATATTAGTAGCAAGATTAGAAATTCATTTTATAAAATCCTTTCATACATTTTTATAAGACTCAAATTTAATGAGGACTTACAGAGAAAAATGTCATATGCAGATTTAAATATTTAGAAATAAAACTATAAGTAGTATAAATACGGTATAAAATTAACTATAGATGTATAGGTATTGTATAGAGCTATAGGTGGTATCCTTATGATATTGAACCTTAAATGATATAACTAGTAAATAAACTTAAATGTATGTATATTCATGTTTATTATTGTTATTCATCTTTTCTGGAACCTGCTTACAATTGTACAAAGACTTCATTATATTGAGAATAAAAAAAACTCATTATTATGAATAAGTTTAATTCCAATTGTTCTACATATTTCAGAAGTACTTGAAATTTAAAAAAAAATTGAATCAGGATCTTCCTCGTTTGTTCATGTATTAACATCTTAACTGGTTTATTTTCTTGCTTAATAAGATGACACCTTCTATTTCAGGAATATTTTCTTATTTTGTTTCAAATGGAAATCCATTGAATACATGACTTATCTATGTGTTTGAAGTAATTTTCATATTGAATTATAAACATTATGAGTGGATTTTTATAGATAACACCCATCAAAATTCAATAAATCGATGCACGTACGCATACGGGCAAACCTGTTAAGGGGTTAACGAGGAAAAGAAACGAATATCAGTGCTTTAAAATATTAGAAGTAAAACGAGAAAAAAGAATGCTATTTTCAACTAATAGCGAGTTTTTACATGAATCAAATGTAATGAGTACTGAAAGAAAAAAAGTATTTTTTGAAATAGCATTTAATGTTTTACATCTTTCATAACTTTGTTTAGAGGAAGATCTAGGCGATTTTTTATATAACATTGCCCCTCTAGGAGGTATCTAAAAATGGAGATGAGAAATATTCAGTCTTGAAGTGGGCTCTCGCTGTGCAAATTAGCAGATTAGTGGTGTTGGGTTTAGTCACCTTCTGTTAATGAAAGGGCATTCTTTAGGTAGAAAGAATTGCAATGGGGACATTGATTACCATGAAGACAAAATCATGGTTTCTGATTATGCTGTTGCGATATTTCAAAAATTAAATTTATCTATATGGTTTGGGGGGATTCAATATTCCTTAACAAATAACATGGATCAAAATTAAATAATATTAGGTGGTATAAGTGGAGGGGTGTTGTAAAGCAGTATCATGTGGAATATAATATAATATTAAGGGTTTGATAATATCATTTATTCTTTATAATTCTTACTTTTAATAAGCAAAAAAACGTTTCATCGCATTGCTATGTCATTAAATAAATAAATAACTAAAAACAAACCAAAGAATTTGAATTCTATTTTTTTATTTGATGAATTTTTTGGAGCGTTTAGAAAATTGATTCCGAGTCAAAAGTTTGCTCGTTAGTTTGTAATTTAAATGAATCAAAAAGAACCATGGTCAATACATTAAAGTTTGCTAAAAAGCATTATGTGAAACGTGGTAATCTCATTTAATAATACGCTAGCCAGCATTTTTAAAAAGTCAAACCTAATGAGCAATGCAAAGAAAAAAAAGATTTTTAAGCAGCATTTTAATATTCCAACGTATATTTCCTGCAACATTGTTTAACGGAGTGTAAAAGGGATTTTATAAGATTGTTCATAAGTTGGAACACATAAAAAAAGGAAGGTTAAAGCTAAATGAAACAGAAAAGTAAAGATTATATGCTGAATAGCGTAATTTCCTTTAAGGATTTTTATTAAGGCAATCTTTTGTTTAGCCACCATTAATTCGGAAAATGATTTGACAAAATTGTGCTTTCCGTGCAATTCGGAGCGAACAAAGGCAGTTACCTATTTAGCTAATAACCGAGAATCGCGATATAAATCCCTTTTATGTGCCAATGGTCGTCATTTGCTCTTCGAGATACCATCAGGAGTTAAACGATCGGAAATGCATGTTTATGTTAAATCACGCCATTACGAGTCACAAATAATAATAGCAACAATTTGGAACGTCGCGAAAATTTCTTCTTCATAACGCAAACGACATCGAAAGCCCCTCCACCCCTTTAGAATTTTTAGATTGAATTGTCTGTTTTGGCAGCACCATAGGAGGGTATTATCTGGAAACACAGAGATTTCGATGTTCTAATGACATCGGAATATTGTTCTGAGGATCAAAGAGGATTTGGCTACGAGCCATAATCGACCCCCCATTCATCCACAAGAACGATCTTTTCGAATTTTTTCTTTTCTTTCTTCTTTTTTACTACTCGAGAACGATTCACTCTGCCCCCTTCAGTGTTTATTTGTCAAATAACTTGAGAATTTCGAGTAGAGAGCTGTTCTAGATTTAAAGATTTTCTGAAGACATTATATGGTTTATAATCAGCCACTATCATTTTATCATTTTTTCTTACTTAATGCTAACGACTTGAATCATTAGAAAAAATAATTCGCTTGATTTTCGTTATTTTTTCTTTGTTTATGGTTATTATTGAGAATTTAAAGAAGAAATATGCAATGGATTTACGAAATTAATGCAAGCAATAAGCATTTTCTTTTCTTATCGTATTGTTTTATTTTTTATTTGTTTGTTATTATTTTTTACTTTTAACTTAATGAGGAGGATATATATTAAAAATTATGAATTGTTTAATCAAGAATCTTTCAGTGTTACTCTAGCGTGTAGCTTGAAGACTGTGAAATAGAACATTATTCTATATTTGTGAGGTTTTCTAAAAAAATACCAACTTAAAGATTTATATAAGCTTCTTGAGCTTAATTTGCGCATAATTCATAAATATATTATTGGTTTACAAATTTATTGCAAGAAACAAGCATTTTCATCCTGCTGTTGATGTTTCTATTGGCACTTGTTTGGACAAGCTCGATGAGGAAATAAGCAATTTAAGCCTACTGAGCGTCTCCTGTTTACAGTAGCGCCAACTAGGGCCAATGGTCCGACTTTTTGCTACTCACTCGCCACATTCGCTTACATAGCCACTTTTCTTAGGAAAGCAAATTCACACTCCTTACAGATAGAACACAGAAGAACAACCATGCCCGAACCGGGACTCGAACTACGGAAACCTAGATTACGGAGAAGACGCGCTGCCCGTATGCTAGGTCGACGGGGCATTTTAATCTTTAATTTTACTACGACCCTTTTTTTTTTACTTTTTAGCTTATAATCATAAAA
>JAOUZG010050597.1:1219171-1243491 GCA_026289955.1 Argiope argentata | reverse complement strand
AAAAAAATGTTATACTCCGATTTTTCTGAGTAATTAGTTGTTTGTCATCAAATTTTGTTTCCACTTTTTAATAGTTTTTCCGTGAATTTGTTTAATAACACATTCTCTGCCGCGGGTTAGGCCTGATATTGAGCATCTATCAATTTAGATGCCCTTTTCTAATATATCTTTTAATTATAGAAGGGAAGGAGTCATCTAATAAGATAGATGGTTAGATACAATTGCATATTATATTTTACACCCATGTGCATAATGCGGCAATCAATTTGTCAAAAAGAGCAAACATAATTTTATAGAATTTAGTGTTTTATAGATTACTATTGCCAGTTTTCAGCAATTTTCAGCAGAGAATGATTATAGATTTAAAAGTCTTTGCAATGATATTAAACGGATGGCAAATTTTCATGCTTTTGATGATAAACATAAGCTTCAAATCTTAACAAAACAATTAGTATTTCTGTCTTAAGTTTTTATTCATTCAATATTTGGAACATTTTTTTGCATATGAGTATTTTGGCATTGCATAATTTCAAACATTTGTCTAACTTTTATCATGCTTCTGTTTCTAGAATTATTATTTATTCTTTCAGAACTTTGTCTATAAAAAAGATGAAGATGAAGTCTATTGAAAGATGAAGTCTATTTTTGTCAGAATCCATTTGCGAAATAAAATCTTATATTATTATCTTATCTTAGTATTATATTTATTTATAGTACTGGCTAAAAAACAAACAAACATGTAGTTAAGTTAATAAATTTTAAAGAACTACAAATTTATTTAACAAAAAACAACTTAATGGCTATTTAAAGATCTAATTGGCTAGTAAGTTCTTATTTATAAAAATCAGAGTATTTTTTAAATTGTTATTTCTGTTTCAGTTGTTAGACAACATAAAAGATAAAAATATTTATAAACTAAATAATTTTGTAAACTATATAGAAATGTTTTTCAGATCAGAAATATTCATTTAATGAGTAAACTTTTAAGTAAAGGAAAAATTATATAATTTTGCAATAAAATGGATATCAATGTATTAAAAAGTATTAAACGCAATGTAGAAAAGGAGTATTTCTAGATGAGAGAAAAATAACTCGTACAGCTAAATAATATTTATGCATTGCAGTAATCATCATTTATCAATTAATTTTTCGGTACCTCTTTGTTAGTCCAAAAAACATTCTAGCATAAAAATATGGTAATGATGTAAATAAATGACACTGTCTGTTTTTGTAAACATTCTTAACGAAAACACGCATTGTTTTTGGAAAACATGGTACTTAATCAAAATAACGAATTGCTAATGGTAAAATAATGAGCTGCATATTTATCTACTGAAAATAAGCACAAGACAACTAATTTGTTTTAAAAAAAATAAAATTTAGACCATCTTGTTGTAAAAATATACTTAATTAAAAATAATAAAAAGAGTATATTTTGTACACAAAAAATAAATTAATTTTTCTTGTTATAACATGATAAAACTGTTTTTTTAAAAAATATTACTAATGAAAATGATACTATCTAACATTTTATGTTGCTATAAAATATTCAGACATAAAATTAAAATATTTATCATTAGGAAATTACTAATATATAGAATATATATATTAGTATTCTTTCGTTTTTAAAAAATATATTTTCTTTATATAGGCTTAGAGCAAATTTTTTATTATTATTCTATAGAATGATAGGGAATTTTAGATTACTTTTCTTAGTCATACCTATTTTCAACTGACAAAATTAAATTTGGAAAATTGAGTGCATTTTCGAGCTATCTACTTCATTTTAAACAGAAATACATAGATGAGTTAACAGTTTTTAATAAATTTCTTTCAAAATTTATTACAGATATACAATTTTAGATTGCATACAGTTATTTCATTTTCTAGATACCATCTGCACAAGGATAATGGAAATGATATCTGAAAAGTCAAAATTATGAGAGTAAAGAATGAAAATTAGCTATATTTATAAAGTTGCTATAGTTGCTATAGTAAAGTTGCTATAGTATATACATTAATGTACAATAATATTGCAGTTAAAATCATTTTATTGAACTTAATTGTTTCATAATTGTAAAAATTTAATTTTGCAATCCATTTTTCTTTTTCTTCTTTAGGATCTAGAGGTTTTGAAAATTAATTATTATTTAATCATTGAGTAAATTGAATTTTGTTTTTAAGCCAGTGGCGTCATCTTTTAAAGAACTTTTAAAGCAGCCCTTACATTTAAAAAGTGGAGATAAAATATTCTTCTGTTCAGTGCAATATATAAAAAGGGTTTTTTTCTATGAACTATTTTAGTTGAATTAATTGCATCGTATTACATATATATAAAAATTCTATCAAGTGTATAGTCTAAAAAACATTTTGAACGTTTTCATTTTTGAATTTTTTTCAAAATTGCTGTTGAATTCCATGGAAATTCTGATAAATGTATTTAAGGTATCTAAACACACTGAAAACAGATTTTCACCAGAAATGACATTATTCAAGAATTCTTTTATTGAATAGACCAGTCTTTGAGCTATCCAAACCAGGTTTACGTCCATCTCTACGTGAATTATAAATTCAGATATTAATGTTTACGTAATGATCGCTAAATCGAAAGTAAACATTTAAATAACCGAAAATACCGATTTAAAGGGTAAATCATGTTAAAAATTTGTTATAAAAAATTTAGTTTTAAATACGGAACATTTTTTGCACCCCAAAAATGCAAAATATCACTGAGAGTTTCAACGATGTTTTGCGGAAATTTGTATTTGAAGATATCTTTGTTGAGCTCTGAACCCTCAAACTAGGGGCAGTTATGTCTGTAACATATCGTAATGAAAGTTGTATAGGATTACTGAATATTTTAAGTTTATTGGAGTATACCCTAATTCAAATGCAATTAGATAATTTGCTAAACTCGACAACGACATAATAAAATAATCTATGTGGCATTCACAACCAAATGCAAAAATTACCAGAAAAAAATGAAAGAATTAAAAAAAAAAGAAAATTATTAAAAGCTGAGGAGAAAGAAGGTATAATTTATAAAAGTGGTGAATTTTAAGTATGTACACACGTAATTATTATTAAAACATGTTACTGTAAACTTTAAATGCATTTTTTCTTAAAAATAATTTTTGTTTATTTTTTGCTCACTTCCAATCAAATGTCTCAAAATATAATTATCGCCTTACTATTAAATTTTGAGGACTTTGTTTTAATCTATTTTCTAAGGAAAGAAATTAAAAAATTTAAATGAAGGGAATAGTTTTGAATTTAAAGCCTATTGTTGAAATAATGTCATAAATTTACTAAAAATTTCATGATAAATCTTCAACTGGTTCTAAAATATTTATTTTTAACTATAAACATACGATTGTTCTCCATTTCTTAGAGAAAACTTTATATTTTATTTTGGTGTCCGGATGTGAGTAATAGTTCTTTGAAAATTTTAAAGAATTTTCTTAAATTTAAGCTATTAAATGCCGAATTTAAAAAAATTAATTATAATTAAAGTACGTCTACGCCATGTTTTTTGAAAAAAGGGCTCCGAACGTGTTCGGATGCTTTATTTTAATTCATTTATTTGCATGAATGCATTAATTCCGATCAATTAAAATTATGGACGTATTCATTTTCAAGGTTGCTATCGTGAATAGATTTGAAGCAATACTTTCATAAAGAAACGTAGCAATAAAAGATAAATTGTACTGTAGTCTAACTAGCATTATTTATATTTCGATTATGGTATTGCTTTGAAAATCGTTTGGTTATTTTTCTTCAGCTAATAGCATCGGTAGTCATTGCTAGGAAACAGAAAACGTATGAAATTTAAAAAAAATGCGAAAACAAAATAATGGAATATAATTTATATACATTAAACTAAGTAGCACATTTTATTGTATGTGATTTAGTAAAAAATTCTGATTTATTTTTGTAGAAAATTCTTATTCGGGAAAATGGGAAAATTCAACTGGGAAAAGAAAGCTTTTTTGTATAAATTTCTGTTTTAAGCACGCATTAAGAGGATTACAAATTTATTGTAACTAAACTATAAGAAGCTTATTTGCAGATATTTTGGAAATGAGGAGTTCGCTGAAATAGTAGAAAGAACATTTGTCGTTTCCAAATTAGTTCTATTTATTTCACTAAGTATTCTGATACATAAAAGCATTTGCAGGATTGTTAAATCGTTACACATTCTCTACTACTAATGATGATGAATATGTGTATGTGTTAGTGCTCTATAAGTCAGACGGTTTAAGGTACGTTAACTAAACTTTGCTACACTTATACCTTGGAAAGTGAGAATATGTAACTCGGCATAAGTTTTTTAGAAATTTTAATTAGAATCTTGATTAAAAATTAAGCTTAATTTCTGCATTTCTCCGCAATAAATTCTAGACATATTATCGAAAAAAATTGTACATTATTTTAAAATTTGAATTTACTTGATACATAAGAATGGCGGAAAATTAACTTTTAATTTTACATGTAATTTTTTACATAATACTATCTGCCTTTGGTGAAAAACTTGAGTGGCCAAATCATGGAATTTTTAAGTGATGTATACGAAATAGTTAAACCCTATTTGGAAATGGTTAAATCCATTTTGATCCTTAGTGCTTTTTCTGTAGGACACCTTGCTTTCTCATACTGAATGGAATTTCAATAATCTTTTTGGCCTTCTTAATAATATTTTGGGATTCAATAAATAGCGAAGTATTTAATTAAATTCAACTGTAAAAATAGTCAGTGAAGCAGTTTGAAAAGTTTACGTTGAGAATTTATATTTGATTCAGCTATAAAAAGTAATAAGAATGATTTTCGTGCTATAATTTAACTTTTATATCTGTAGGAATGTTGGCTATGGCATAGACAAACCGGCTCTTTGTTATTTACCAAAAACAGGCAATTAAACGCATATAAAATACATTAAAACAACAATTACTTTCATTTGCATCCTTAAATACCTTTTTCTCAGCTTTGTAAGCTTATTACTCCTGATGATCGGTGCTATATTTAATTTTGATTGGGCAATAAATTCACTGAAATATCAAGTACACACACCTTCTTTAAAGACATGATAACTTTCTAGAGTTAAAAGAATAGAATAGGTTAATATAAAAAAAATGATAAATGTTCTTCAGAAGACAGTTTGTTTAATAGACGATGCTGTGACTTGAATGAATTGTTGAAACATGATAAGCAAAACTGTCATATCTGACAATAAATTAACTTTCACAACTTATCTCAGTACACGAAATAAATGATGTGGGAGACACTTAATTATTGAAACCTGGGGAGATGATGATATTTCTTAATACCTTACGAGATAAAAAAATGTTTTTAATTTTATTCATTTTGCTAGAGACTATTTTGTAAGAAATAGGAATAATCTCCCCTTACTTTTTAGTATATCTTCGTATAAAAATAATTTATAAAGATTGTTATATCAGCAGAAGTGGTATCTGCAAAACTTTCTGGCCAATCTTTCTTTATCATAAAATTATAGGCCTTGTGTAAAGCCTAATGTCTTAAATAAAATTGGGTAGTAATAATTAAAAAATATATATTTCTTGCATAAAGTCGACAAAATTACTGAATTTCTCCTGAAGATATGCATTTTAGACGATTTTTTTTGTGCTGATTTACAGTAAAATTTGAGGTGAAACTTCAGTTGTAGCCATAAGATAATAAACCAATTTTTCATTGATTTTAAACAATCCTTTTATAATTTATTGCAGTTACAGGGAGGCGAAAGTAAAGACCGACAGACAGTTCATCATTTGCGATATTTCGCCTATATTTTAAATGTAAAATCTGAATATCAAATTTTATTTACCTAATTTATGGTGTCTTGTAGTTGTCGAATTTTACTTACGGAAACAGACACACAGACAGATTTTCTGTTAATGTATCCGACAGAAATCTGCAAATTTGATTGGAATACCACATTTCATTCATCTGGCTCAAATCCTTTTGGTGTTATTGTTTTCATGGATAGACAAACAGACATAATGGTAAAAACATTTCTGACTCGTGAAGATCTGAAATATGAAGACCCGTCAAAATATTGGGTTCAAATTTTCAAAACTTCATATTCAATACTTCATATCAGAAAATAAAAATGAGTACATCTGTATTCTATGCAGATGAATATATTCTATTATCATTAGTAAAAGAATACCTTTACTTGTCTAAAATTGCTGCTTCCGCTAATAAGTTGTAGCTGTTGTTTTCTTAGGTTGCAATTTTGATGTTAGTTTATTAGCAATGTTGGAAACCTTGAGTTTAAAAAATGCATTATTATGCCATTATTGTAATTTCAAAATGTTTGTGTTCCTCACGAGGTCTAGTTTGTTTCTTTATTTCTATTTTTTTCTGAAATCCATTAAAAGCTGTTAAAAAATCTTGTACACAAATTAATTGCATTTAATGTTTTCAATAAGGATAATGAACTCCTCTACGCACTTGAAAATTTAGTTTAAAAAATCGAAAATATTTTTTAGGCGAGATGTAATGAGAACACGAGTATTTAAAATATTTCTAAACACATATGAATTTTATAGCTTTAAAATACAACGAAATAATTGAGAATGCGTATAGGAATATTGCATTACTCATTGAGTAAATGGACAAAATCTTCACTATATCCAGAATATTGAAATATTAACTCAGTCGTACAAATTTACGGAACAATTAAACTTCTGATACTAAGGTTTTTCGGTTTTCAGCTATTATGTTCACATAATGTGATTATAAATGCAGGTTTTTGTAATTACTTTGCAATGTCTGTCTTAATAAATCACTCAAAGTTTTCGAAGTAATATTTATACTTATATATATGAAAATAAAAATAGCTACTGCATTAGGGAATTACGTAAAGATGTACATACCTTAAGAAATATAAGACATGCACTAATATTCCTAATATTTTAAAATAATACTTAATTTAAATGCAATCGATATACTTATTAAAATTTAATGAGAAAATATTAATACGATAATGAAAATTGGAATATTATTTAGAATGGCTGTTGTTCATTAACTAATTTATAATATGCTAATTAATGACTCGCTTATTTGATCCAAATATTAATTTGAATTCATTAATCCTCAAGAAAATAAATCAATACTTAATTATTCATTGGAAAATCGAGATATTTAATTGGAAACTTATAAAAGCTAATAACTTACACTAATGACTTTTAAACTATTAATTATTTAATGGGAAATTAATATGAAATAATAAAACAAACTTGGCATAGAGAATATTTTGAAATATTGCCCTCGTTTTAAAATACTGCTCACTCTTTACGAATATTTTGATTAAATACGTATTAATTGATATAAGGCAATGAAAGATTGATTATTTAAGCACATAAATTTCCTTTTAAATTATTTCAAATTACATATTATAATAAGTAGTATACCATAGTCTTGACCAGGGAATGTAAATAAATCAAAATTAATCCTTTATATATATATTTGAAATTCAAAAACAATATGTTTCAGTTAATTAAGTTAATGAAGTTTCAATTACAATTAAAGCATTTTGCTTCATATTTGCATCTTCATCAGATATTATCTCTAGTATTATTAAGATAAACAAAAGCAAAATAATTTAAATAACTAAATCTGATGCTTAAATTTTATATTCAACAGATTTGTAATTTATGATATAGGAGGATTCATGGACGTGTTAATTTAATTTCATAACAGAAATTCGTAAATCGAAAGATTTTACAATAATTAAAGTATTTATGAATTAAAGCTTTCTTGTAGTTATTAGGTTTCATAAGTTTTATAATTAACAGATTTGTAAATTATGACTCAAAATGCTCTATAAACGCATTAATGCCAGCTTTCTGGCACAGAGGTAGCGCGTTTTACTCATGTTCTGGGAGTCCTGGGTTCGAATCCCAGTTATTCTGTGTGCTGGCTGTGAGATGTGTGAATGTGTCCCCCTGTAAGAAGGGGCAGTGCAAGCGAATGTGTGTGATAGAGATAAGTCGGTCCTCTAACTAATTATAGGTGCTTTGGTATTTGTGACTAATAGAGGCTACAATCTTTCCCCATCCAGTCATGGACCTGGCCTAGTACTGCTGGTCTAGGGGAACATACAACAACATAAACGCTCTAATTGAATATCCTAATAATCATCTATAAATTTAAAACTTTTTTAAATAAAAAAAATATGTATGAATTAAAATTTTAAACTGCAATAAAATTAGAAGGAAATTTCAGATGGTCATAATATAATATATTTCTAGAATTAAAAATTATACCATCAACCTATTTGATAAAACAGAGCATAAAAGCAAAAATATACAATAAAATGGAGAAAATAAAATAAAATAAGTGTTTCATGAGAATGCTTTTATTAGCTATTCTATATGAATTAAAATTTTAAACAGCAATAAAATTAGAAGGAAATTTTAGAAGGTCATAATATAATATATTTCTAGAATTAAAAATTATACCATCAACCTATTTGCTAAAACAGAGCATAAAAGCAAAAGTATACAATAAAATGGAGAAAATAAAATAAAATAAGTGTATCATGAGAATGCTTTTATTAGCTATTCTTAGACAGTAAGAATTTTTAAAATTGCCTTTTCTTAAAATTTATGCAACACGGTAAACTCTAAATCAGTTTAGTTCCCCTTCTTTCGAACAATATCCCTTCGAAAGTTCATCATCAAAGTTGGAGCTCTCCAGTCCACTTTCAAAATAGCGCACCAAACTAATTTTACTCGAAAAGTTCAAGCCAACGATACTACAGTCTCTCTCTCACTTTCGTATCATAAAAAAAAACTTCTTTCCTATAACTGCAAAGAAAAAATAAAATACCTCTTTTACGTCGAAAATTTCCACGGCTAGAAATAACGATGCTGAAAAGGGGAGGGGGTGGACATTTTTGATCGATAAACTCTAGAGCCAAAGCAGGGGCGTAATTTAGAGAGTACCGGCACGCCCCATATCAAGACCTATAAATCAAGCCCTTTCGGGCTCGACGCTTTAATGCCAACAGTGTCCACGCCACTATTAGGTTTTTCTACTAGAAGAGGGGAGGGGGTGCACTTTTAGGGAAAAAAAAGATGAATGCCAGCGAAAGGAACTTCAGTGGAATGGCCGCAAGTGTGTGAAAGGTAGAGTCAAAGAAAAATCGTTTGGTGGAGGTGATTTTTTAAGAGGGCGGTACTCCTCTTCCAAGTTTTTTAGACTCCAAGGACACTAGAAGTTGGAGTTTGGTGATATAGAGTCGTTGTTTTGTTAAGGTAGTTCAGATTTTTTTTCCTGCCAGTTCTTCAAACATTTGCCATAGATCTTTTTTTCCTTCCCTTCTAAGATTGCCAGATTGCAGTTTAATCATTATATTTCCGAAATTATGAAAAATATCACCTTTTTTATTTTTATAAAAGAGACGACGAAAGACCCCGAAAATGATTTTGTTATATTTGGAAAATTTCTTCCGTAGGTTTAGATTGGATCAGAATTTCTCAAGTCAGGACATTAAACATGCTATTAATAATCACGAGTTTTATATTGGACAACATTATTCCGCTAAGACCTACTATGGGCTTTCGTGAAGTCTGGCCTGTAGAAATTTCATGAAGTTGTAGGAAATATTATTGATATCTTGCAATGCTTACTGTGCCTTTTTGTGCATTTATTAATACTTCTTAACCAAATTTGCTTAAAAAAAGGAAGTACCCCAGAAATTAGGAAGTGAAGCTTCCTAAGTGGTGGTTGGTTCTCGCTATCCTAGGGAACAGTAGCTATCTTCTAATGATGCCGGCACGTGATTCACACGAGTTATAATGTGGCCGATAATGGCCCTTAGGACTCAATCATAGTCCAAGCCAGAGCTAATAAGATTTATAATGACTGCCCTAATTCGGCGGATTAACCAGAGTGATTAAGAAGTCCCCTTGATAAATCTATATTAATAAAAATGCAGCTCGAAATGCGTTGCTAAGCGCAAAACTGGAGAACGGCTCGACCGATTCGGCTAATTTTTAAAAAAATATTTTCGTTAAGACACGAGGCTGGTTCTTATGGAGAGAAAAAATTATAAAACTGCGTGGAAAATAGTTAAAACGACACTTTTCTTACTTTCCCGCCAAAAATCTGCATTTCCTTCCCCCACACCAACTGAGTTAGATAGCAGGAAGTAATAAATTATCATTTGTTTAGAAAGAAATACGCGAAGTCAGTTGGTTTTCATTCATAGATAACGGGATGTTTAAAAAAGAAAGAAAATAGTTGCTTTTATTATTAGTCTGTATGGATATTTAATTTATGCCTGCTCAAAATAAAGCCTGGGCAGGAAAGAAAAAAAAGAATGAAAAGAAGGGTGTGTGTGTGTCTCCATTATTTCCTCCGTGAGCGGCATTTTCCAATCTGTTTTTAAACTTTCGCATCTCTTGAAAACCAATTGTGTCTTTATTTGTTTAGTGTGTTTACATTCATGAAAATTTGAATCTCATTATTCTATAAAAACGTAGAATTTTAGACCTTTTCCTCCACCATTTAAGTAAAATATCAATTCCGGGACAATCATTGCTCGGATAGAAAGAGAAAGATGAGTAGTACAATGAACAGAACATCTGAAGAAAATAATACTATAAATGAATGATAAGACTATCAAAACTTGTTTGGTTTAAAAATAGTTTGGTGAAAAACCTGTTATGATACACAGCTGCATAAAATATGATATGATAATTTTAGCGAGCATTAATACTGGCGAACCGACTGGTAGCCGAAGGCGGCTAGTATTTAATAAAAATCGATAAAAAGACATTTAAAATTGCATTTCTTAATGGTTTTGCTTAATATTCCTGACTCGATATTCTGAAAAAAAAAAGAAATAAATAAAGGAATTTGTTTCTTTGTCTCCAATATTTGAATTTCATTTCATTTATATAAGAAGCCAAATTCATAATATTTAATGAAAGAAAAATTTTCAGATATTAAACACTTTAATTTCAAACTGATATAAAAATGACAAAAATTAATTTATTTCTATAAATTCTGAAAGAAAATTATTTTATGAAAATGTTTTGTAAAAAAGTATTTCTACTATTACACTGTAATATATTTGAGTTTCTATCATTTTATCATTACTTTAATCATTTTGTGTGTAAATTTATAAGATTCAACACTATCGACTTTTTTTTAAATTTATTAGTAAGAACTACGAAACAATTACTATAAATTTGTATTAGATTAAAATGTGGAGAAAGAATCATTTATCATTTCCACTTCAAAACCAAAGATTGGATGTTAGAATCCCTATTTTGTTTCTGAAGCAAATGAATGTGTTATTGTTATGACAGTTTTAAACTTTACTTAATATTATTTACTTACTTGAAGGATTTCAGAAGAAAAATTTAAAAAAGTACATAAAATAAAAATTATATTTCTTTAAATCTTGTTATAATATACATTAATTTTGCAATAAAATTGAATGTCTTATAAACAAATCATAAAAATTTCTTATAATAAAAAATGCAAAACATATAAACTGAAAAATTAAACTAAGAAAAATGTAATAAAACTGTTTAAAATTTGTTATCCCCTTGACTATGCTAAAATATATAGACCCCTTTACCATAATAAAATGATTGCCATTTGTCATCATTTTTAAATAATGTATTTTCCTAAAGGTTATTGATGTTAAATAAATCTTAAAGAGAGAAAAAAACTAAAAATACGAATACTTATTAAATAATGAAAGCACCAGACAATTAAAAATAGAAATAATGAGTCAAGAAAATTATAAAATTCTACATTTAATTAGTCAGATTTAAAGCAAAGTTATATACATCTAAATGTTTTCTAAGATATTCGTATTGTAATAGTTTATGATTTTATAATGTTTTATAAAGTTATCAATTTTGTTTTCATTAGTACTTAATTATTTAATAAATAGTGTACTAATAGATTCATTTTATTTTTCAAAGTAAATATATTTAATTGTTTATGAAGTCTTTATAATTAAGAAAAAAAATATTACTTATTTTTAAAGAAATAATGTTCTGTAACATTGTAATTCACTGAACTAAAAAGAAGTTTTCCTTCTTGCCACTAATTCAAAAGGTTTTCAAGTAACCAAATCTGGCAATTGGCAAAATTCCTTAGTTTTTCAAGGATAACCATAGCTAGGTAAAATTTAACTAGCCTATTTTATTATATCTAAGTTTTGCAAAAATACTTACACATAATAAAATAGGCTCAAATTTTACCAAAAGGTGTGTTTTTTTTGTAAAATATTATATAATATTTATTTTAATTAATCAACGCATTAAAGATTTTTAAATATATTTTTTACAAAATAAGATATTTCTTAAGTGTAATATTCGTAAATGTTTGAACAGTTTTTTTTACAAAATCATTTAAATTTTAATCCTAAATAAATTTATGGAAAATCACACTGCCTTTTAGAATTGTAACTGTATACGTTTTAATGCTACTTTAAAGCTTTAAATACTATTTTCTGAAATTTCAATCTTTAATAGTATTTTCTTATGAAAAGCCTTACAAATTAAAATATAATGAAACGTTTTATTCCAGATTTGATATAACTCAAATGCTTCAATCTGTTCTGCAATTCCTGAAATAGAGAGTAAGTACTCTATTCATTTAGAAAGATTTTTATTATTATTTATATTGTTGAACCCTAGTATTCAAAGAGTGAAAAGAAATACAGCTTCAAATAAAAATACAAATTAATACAAATATTTTTAAGGCCAGGAACGCAGTATTATATTTTTTAAGCTATCTGTAAAATTTTAAGCAAGTAATTTAAACTATCTCTTAATTTAAAGACTTTTTTCTTTATACCACTTTTTAATCAAAAAATTGTTTGTTTTTTCTACTTTTTAAAGTAAAACGTTTGTTTTTTAAATGGCATATGTTGATCTCATAAATGCCTTTTCAATTTTCTTAATGCAAAAATTCATCATTATAACATTTTAAATCTTTTTTTATTAACTTCGTCTCGACATAGTCACATACTTTAAATGAAAAGAACATTAAAGAATGCGATGTATTTTGTTGAATATTTCAAAAAATTAAAATAAATCGAATGCATACTGTTTCGTCAAGCAAATGAATTTTTTTTAAAAAACACATCTCATTAGATCACATATACATCTCTTTTTAAAATTAATCTAAATCTTCCAATTAGCTTCAGTCAGATTGTCAATAAAGTTATGCTGTTAAAGTAAATAGGGAGTTTTGGGAACCAACGGTCATCAAATGATGAGGTGCTTATTGCAAAAATAAACTGTAAATAAAACATTTATCAGTAGAATAAACCAAACCTCATAAAAAGGGATATGTAATCATCCAGCAATGTCCGAAAAAGTGGCATTCGAATTTAATAAGTTGTATGAGTTATTTATGACTAAAGATTGTGAATAAAGGAAATATCAGTGGAGACAGTTTTGGCCTCAGATCTTTATGGGAGCATGTTGTGAAATAATTGAAACGCTTATATTAAAAATATTGTAATAATCTTTATAGACATAAGGAGTTAATGGATAGATAATACGTGTACTTTAGTGGATGAGCCGATGATATCAGTCAGCTTAGAAAAGTATGGAAAGATCTTCACAATTCGATTTCTGCCAAATTATAATTCTGTGGATTTTCTAATGTGAAAATACTCTATGTTTCTAGCATATTAGAAGCATGGATCATTATTAATGACTTGTCTCCAAAATTCTTCAAGTGGTACATGTATCCCAATCACTGTTGACTGATAGGAATCTAGTTAATGTTCGAATATTACGTTATAGCTGATAAAAACGTTTTATTTCTATATCGCTATGAAGTCATCAATTTCTCCAATGGGTCTTATTGCATTAGATGTCTTGATAAAAAATAGAAATTAATAATAAAAAAGGTAGCAATATAAGTACAAAACGTTTTTTCTATTTTTATGTGTCTCTGCAATAGCGTCGTGCAATTATGCATAAAATAGATTTTCTGAGCAGACTTATGCAACAAAATATTTGCATTACATTTGAAGATACCTTGTATATATAATAAAGCACATGTTGTTTTCACATAGGATCACAGCACAGTGATGCTCAGATCTCTATTCTGAGATCCTGAGGAAGGTTCTAGGATTATCATATACCACCAGATTCGAAATTTGATTTCATCCCATGTTCACCGCGTAGCATTATTTATTTTTGAAACTGAATTATTATTAACTATATATATGAAACCAATACCCAAACGAACTTTAGCTGTTATGGTAAGAAAATAATAAAGAGTAGATAAAGATTCAAATACCGTTTACACCATTTGATAATATTTTGGGATAACGAAAATTCGTTCACAAACTAAAAAAACTCATTGTCTTAAAGCTGCAAGTTAACATAGCTTAAATCCCATTTTTGAAAATTAGTAAAGAAATGCAATAAATTCTGGTGACTAATTTCTCACCATTTCAGTTTGGGCAGCACGAAATTCGAAGAAAGCTATACGGACTCAGAAGTCACTAATTATGATTAAAAATAAAGAAATTGTTGTTACTAATGGCACTTGCCATGGACAAGCCCTCTGATGTATCAGTGCATTTAAGCAGAAATAAACGTCTCTTGTTGGAAGTAGCATCAATAGTCTCATTGTTTTTTCAAAGGTATTCGTTTGCTTATTTAAACTCATTAGTTTTTATATTTTCGGGAAATTCATAAAGATGTCATTTCTAACTGCACGACTTTACATATTTTTCTTTCATGAAAATTGGAGAGGAGTGAGAACTCAGTTGGTTTAATTCTTTTTTAGTTATAGTTTAAAATGATGAGTAATTCCTCATTCATTTCTTGGTTGCTTCAAAATAATCTGTTAATTTAACTTAACTCGTTAATTTTTCAGTAATTATTCCAAATTGATATCATTAATTTCTCAACTGAAAAAATCAATACCAAATAGAAAGTTTAATTGCGTTTAACCACGTTTACTAAAATTTATTTTTATTCGAAAAAGATCAAGTATGTGCTTAATATGGTACAATTTTTAACCTCATCCGGCAACCTATTTAAACATTCGTTAAAAAAAAGAAGTCTTTACTTTAGAAGAATGGTAGTGAAAAGGGCTTTTAAATACTCTCACATTAAAAAATTGATGATTTGCAAATACTTCTTAGAATGGACTCTGAAAAAACTTAATTTTTACTCTACTTTTCCGATTATCTGATAATAATTTCTTCAAACGTATATCTTTTGCTGCCGTTTTTACTCCTTTCACAGGTAGAATCATAAAATTTTCCCCATAAATTCTCTCCACCAAATCATTATTTCCAGAAAATGAAGTAACAACTCCTAATAACGCTCATAAATTTAAGAGATTGTATTAAAAGAACTATAATTTAGTTAGAGGAAAGAGTAATTTCATTTAAGCTAAATAATCTTACGCTTCCAAATGTAAATGGGCAATTTCCGTGATTTCAATTTTTTCCCCTCTAAGCCCATTTTTTATGAGGCTATATTTATCCCTAAAAGGGAAAAAAATGCACGCGGCATAAATTTTTTTAATACCTTCCTAATTATGTGTAATGAACCGAAATAAATGGCACAAGACTTTGGTGAATGGATCTGCAATATAATTAGGGTTTTTCAGCTCTTTCAATTTAAAAGGCTGATTCAATAGTAGCATTTCAGTTCAGTTCTTAGAGCGGATGTGAAATGTTGATGATATAATTTCGTGTAGTTTCAGGGTCTAAAGAATGCTTGAAATTTATTATAATTTTGAAAATGTTGCTTTCTGAGCATAGAACCTCTATTAAATTTATTCTTTGAGTTTTGCATTGGTACAGATTATATTCGTCTGTCAAGAATATAATGAGAACACAATCGAAAAATAATTCGGATATATATAAAAATATTCAAAAAGGGATAGTTAAAAGAAATAATTTTGAAAAGCAATTTTAATGAAACTTTATTTTATTAATGTAATAATATAGTTAATAATTTTAATAAGTAAATAATACGTTAGCATAAGTAAGTATAAGTCAATATTTTTTAAGTAAATAATTATAAATTAAAAATAAGATTAAAATGAAATCTCCTATGCATATTTAAATGCATCATGTCAAAACACAATTTCTTGAATGGCCAAGCACCACTTGCTCGTTCAAGTTAAATTATATTTTTGTTCATTTTAATTGTTTCCTTGAATGAGTCACTTTAGTATTGCAGATGATCCATAAAACTTTGTCTCGAATTCATCGTTAAAAAAAATATCACATTTCCAATTTATTTCATTTCATATAATGAAGCGCTTAAAATGACATTTTTCTATTTTTTATTTGCTGTAGTCATTAACTTAATTTTTTTAATCAGAAGTTATGTAAATGCAATCGCAATGTGTTATTAAAAGCTAATTTTTTTAGATGCTCGTGCGGATAATAAAAGTTTTTATTTTTCGTCTATGGATAAAAATGTTTATTTTTCGCCTACAGATTTTTGCTGACGGCAAAAACCTCATACCAAAAACAATATCAAGTTCTGACAGGATAATATTTTTTCAACCGATTATAGATTTTTATGACTGATTATATTATATATATATATATATATATATATCATCAAAAAATTATAACTCGATATTTTAATGAATCGCCACATTTTAAAATTCTCCTGACTTCGAAAAACACGTTTTTGAAAATTGTCCTTACGTCTGTTTGTTTGTCACTAAGAAAATTCAAAATAATTTTGAGCTAGAACAACGAAATTTGGTATTCGGACAAAATGTACAGATGTCTAGCAAATTTGGAACAAATTCAGTGAAGAAAAAGTTGGTCTGTTCAGCTATTGGAATATAAGTTATTACGATAATTTCAAAACAAGTAGCTAGATAGATAAAACTGTGTACACATATTTGATAGATGTATTGTAAGTAAATATAATCTTTAACCCATCGAGCGTCGGCTGTCTAGCTCAAGTATGTTCTTAAAACGGCAGCGGTCAAAATAAAGGTTGAACACAATTTACAAGAGAAGAAATTGTCAGGCCGTTCCTAAACCGGCATGGTGTGTTTTGCTTTCCCCCTAGCAGTAACAGCGGGGGGTAACCTACCCCGCTTTTTAACAATAATACCACCCGAAATACGAGGAATCGTGTGTCCCAGGGAACAGAGTGACAATTTGAGTCGTAAATCTGTCGAAGCACGACAATTACCGGGCGGTTTTTCAGATAAGAATTTGGTTTTCGCTCTGAGAACTAAGATCTTCTCTTTTAATTTGTAATGTTTTCAGAAAATATAATTTGTTCAAAAATAAATTTAAAAAATCCAGCAATATGATTTTATAAATTTGTGTAAAAAATTGAAAAAAATGTTTAATGAATTATTTAGAGGAATTATTATTCATCAAATTGCATTACGAACATAATACTTTCTTTTTGCCAACACTCAGAGAATCTTACTTAGTTTTTCCCGATATTTAGTTTTAAGCATTTTGCTGGCATATTTTGCATTGGAAATTAAAATAACAGGATATATATAATACACTGATTAAAATAGAATATAAAAAATTTATTAATATTTTTTAATACTTAATATTAAAAATACTACGTTCATTTTTGAAAATATATAGCTGTTATCAAAAATTTTAAAATAAAAATGTGGAAATTTTTTTTTCAATTTTTTTTAATAAAACAATCTTTTGTCAATGTATAGCAAGTAAATATTTTAGTAATAATATGTTTATTAAAATATTATTAATTTGGATATTTTTGACTTATTATCTTATTTTGAAATAATTAAGATGTAAGTTGAGATAATAAGTTTTTAAAGTTAATTTTAATATTGAAATAAGAAAAAATAATAAAGCATCCATTTGTGAAAATGGCTTATATCGTTTAAAAATTATCATTTCATTCTTATTTTTAGTAGGTGAATATTTTGAATGTCAATTTATTATATCATTCTTAAACTTGTCCCAATTATTTGTAAAAATTACTCACAGTTTGCACAGTAATATTTTCATAAATCCATGCATTTCTCTGCCAACAAAAATTGCTTAAAACCTTTTCTTCATTTAACTTACGCAATGGAATCAAAATTTAAATTGTATCCACTTTATTAAATTACAACATTATGAATTTTTGTGAAACTTCATAAATTGTGAAATCTTGTAGATAAAAAGGAGACAGCTGCAAGTATCGACCAATTAAAAATTATCCCTTTCAGAACGTTTCTTCCATGTTCATCGTGCTTGGATAATTTAAAAAATTTCATTTACAATATTTCTCTGCATGTGAATTTCAAAAGATGGATACTCAATAAAATAATAATAAAAAACACTTTAGAGTACGTAATCATAACTTCAGCAACGTTTAAAAACCGTGAGTGAAAAATTAGGTTTTTAGTTCATTGAAATAATAAAAATAATTGCTACACATTTTAGTCCATTAATTAAAACAAACAAAAATTATAGATATTAATGAATCTATAATAGTTTTGCCAGTTTGTGAAGGATGATCAGAGTTTTTCATTTAAGTGATCTTTTCTTCCAGTCATAAAACTCAGATGGGAGAAAAAAGGCTTAAAAATGGCAATACAAAAATTTGAATATTGTGCTAAATCATAATTAATTTATATATAAAGATAAATACAGAGGATCGTGAATTTTTTATTATAGAATTAATTGGTAAAATCTGGGTTTGGGAATCATGTTGCTGTGGTAAAGCAGCAAGTTATTGGTGGTCTAGTCATAGATGCATCATCGGAGTTCTCTTGATGTTAAAATCATCTTATAATTTGTAATTATTTTTTATCAAAGCAAAAATAATATTCACAAATATCTTTTAAATATTTAAAAGCTAATATTTTCGTAAATTATTAATTATTAAAGCATGTTAAAAATTTTAATTAAAAATTTTCCGTTGTAACTCTAAAAAAATAAATTAACTAATTGGAAATTTGTGTATTAATTTATCTAATTGAAATATATTTTACATCAATCGTGCAGATAATAAAATTTTTATTTTTCGCTTACAGATTTTTGTTGATGCCAAAAACCTCATCCCAAAAATAATACCATGTTCTGGCATGATAAAAAGGTCTTTCACATGAGGGCAAAGGGATCTCTAAATAAATCCGTTATCACTTTTATTTGCTTCTGCTTTCATATTGGTCACATGGTCAAATTCTAATTTATCATTGGTATTTTTATAACAGTTTGACTTATGTAATCATTCAATAGGATTCTTATTTTTAGATTTTAATTCCAAAGGTTATTAATTTTTCCTGGCTATAATTTTCTTTTTGAAAGGTCTAGAAACTCGAGTGAAGTGCACTGCTTAGGGAACTTGAGTTGACCTTACGAATATTTTTTTAATTAAATAAGTGTTGATTACCTTTATGAAATATATATCATCAAGCTTTTTTATTATATTACTGAAATTTACTATTGATTTCTTGCACTAAATTTAATTAACATTATATTTATGCGAAAATTGTTGAGCTTAATATGGATTTAAATTCTAACGATTCTGACTGTGATGAATTAATTTTATCTACTGACTCTAAATCGGAAAGTGAATCTGATGATGATACTTTAAATGCAGCTCGCTGTAGGTGTCCTATTGACTTGCAAGCACCTTCCAATGCTCCTCCAAATTTTCAACTTACTTCGACTCTTAGTATCAGTGCATGGGTAAAAAAATTCCCTTGGGATTTAGATGATTCGATGATGTTTTTCAGAATTTTTTTTCGTAACACAGTGATAAATTACATTATGGAAGAAGCAAATAAATGTGTTGAAGCCTTTTTCAACAAATCCAATTTGACAACATCCTTGAAAGTATTAAATTGGAAAAATACAGATATAAAAAAAAACTACATCTACTTTTTGGTTTCCTTTTACGGCAAGGAATAATGCCCAAATCTGCTGAAACATGGTACTATAGTATAAGATCTATTTTAAGCACATCTTTCTTGTTATTTTATTAGGCTTAAAATTTCTTCTAGACGACATTTTAAATTATTTATATGGTACTGATCATCAGCAGCAATGTTACAGATATATAAAAACACTGTAATTTTTAATTTGTAATGGCTTTCATTTACTTTAATTTTTAAGTATGCATGTAAATCAGTACTCATTATTAAGTTCTGAATTCGCAGCCTTGTAATAGGTTTAAATAGAAAGTATGTAATTCAGCCTTTATTGCCTTTGTTTAATATCATTAATATCTAAGACTAACTTTGTTTTAATGCAAAGTATTAATTGTAATTGGATATTTATTCATTATTAATTATTATTAATATTATTAAGTATTAATATTATCCATTATTATTAATATTATTAATTATTAATATTATTCATTATTATTAATATTATTCATTATTATTAATATTATTCATTATTATTAATTATAATTGGACATTTACTCATTTCATTATTCAAAGCAATATGAAATTCAATAATCGAATTTTGTTGAATACAAATAAATGTTTATATAATAATTTTCCATTTATTATAAACTAGTCGCATTTGGCGACCAGCCGATTCGTCAATATTTATTCGGACAAAAGGGTTCGATGAATTTTAACTTAGTCTCATAATAAGTTTTTCAGCAAAATATTTTTTAAGCTCTTAATTTCGATAGCCATATGATTCACTTGCACTATTATATAGGCCTTAATCTGTCCTATCTTTGAACTCCGCGTCTCTCTCTGATTTTCTATCAGTGCACGCAAAATTCAGTTTTAAATTAAAATGGAAATGAAGCTTCCATTAATATAAAGATTTCTTTACTCAATCTAAGTATGTCATTAAATAAAACTAAGAATTGAGAGCAGAGTAGTTGATGTTTTATGTTCACTACAGAAATTGAAAAGTTATAATTTTTTTATAATTTATAATATCTCAAAGAATTGTTCAGCAAAAATTTCCCAAATTAAATGAAACATTCAGTTTTTAATTTTATTTTTAGATGTATATAAATGATCTCAATAATAATAATACATATTTTTTGGTTTATAAATATATTTAAAAAAAATTATGGTTTCAATTCCTTTGGTCTTATACATTCATATTCTGTAAAATATTCTTAATATTTCAACTTCTCAGTAAATAAATAAACATTTCTATCTTCTTCAAATATGACTGATTTATTCAGTACTTATCTTCTTTATCAATTCTTGCAAATTTATAACAATCATCATTTTCATATTCTAGGCCAATTATTCTAGAGTAACCATGATTGGCTTCTTTAAGATCTTGATAAAGTGATCTGAAATCGCCAATTTTTATCGAATAGTTATATTGAAATTTGCATAGATCGATCAGCTTGGATAATTGATTTAGTTGATTGGAGTGCCACTTTTTTAATTTTAAGGAGGACTTATTGTCTGTAGAATATTTTGTTAAATATGATTCACATAGCAGATGATATATGTAAAAATTTAAAAGTCGTAATTCATCACCATTTCTTCTCTCAATCTACTAATTTTATATTTCACTTAGAGCATTTGTTAAGAGATGTATGTCTCTCCCAAAAAAATTAAGAAATTAGATGTTGGGCTCCGATTACAGAAGATACCTTGTAGATGTTAAGCCATATTTTCCTTAAATAAAACTGTTTAATTGGATTAGTAATATATGAATAGTAAAATATCACAGAAAAAGTTTCCATGCATTTATTTCCCAAAAATACCATGTTTCATATTTGTTTCATTTTATGCAGACACGTGCCTAAAATGACATTTTTATATGTTTAATTTGGAATGATAGTTGATTTATTTTTTCTCGCCTGAGAACATGATATTGTTTTGGTTAGAAAATTTTGATATCTCCGAAATATACGGGTAAATAATATTTTTATCTGATTTTATAAATTTTGCATTATTGATTTTTACGTATACTTGTTTGAAAGAAGATGAGTTTTCAAATAACTAACCTGGTTTTACCAGTATAGCTTTAATATTGCGTATGCTTAACGTTGAAAGCAGATGCATTTTTATTTCGCATGATTCATTAAAATGTGGAGATAATTTACAATCACGAAGGCGAATTCTTTGATTTGCACAATATATCTCCTTCACATAAGTAAAAGTAACAATTCAAAACATGTCTTCTTGTTTGAAAAATTTTAAAAAAATCACGAATGCAAATATATTTTATTTCTACTTATTATCAATTGCTTTTTGTTCGTCGTTTCTTTGAAATGACGTCATCTTCGAGTTCGTTTAAGATTTCTTACTTTTTAATAAATAATCTCGCTCTCAGAAGATTATCATTTGGTGGTTTTTTAAAAATTCTTTTTCTGTTTTAACTGTCACACTTTTATAATATATTTTTATTATGTATTTTTATTCATTTTAATTCTTTAATTGAATTAATAATTTTGATATTGCAAACGATCAAGAAATTTTTTTCTTGCATTTATTGTTTAAAAAATATCACATTTCCTATTTATTTCATTTCATATAATCACGTGATGAAAATTATATTTTTCTGTTTTATTTTTGGTAGTAATTAACTTATTTTTTTAATCAGAACTTCTGAAATCTATAGGCAGCATATTATTATAAGCTGATTTATTTTATATCCTCGAAAAGAAAAAAAATTATTTTTATTTTATGTGAAATAAATTGTTGAAAAAAAAAGATTAAATTGAATGTTTAAAAATTCATTAAAAATAGAGTTTTAATTTATAGGTCAAAGCATCAGTATCATTGAAAAGCTAATTTTTTTAGCTTTAACTTGATGCAAAAATCAATTTTGTACTGTAATATTTTCGGAAGCTATAGCGAAAAAACTTCAAAATTTGGCTTATTTTTTAGTTAATTAAAATTTTATTTAAAAATAAAAAAAGGGGCTCTGACGTGCACATTCCCGGCTCCCTAGGTATACATGTACCACATTTGGTAGCTGTTGGTCAAACGGTCTGTCTTGTACAGCTCGAACACACACACACACATTGTGCTTTATTATATGTAAAGATATATATATATATATATATATATATATATATATATATATATATATATATATATTTCTTTCATATACTAAACTTTTTTAATAATCCGTATTATTTCTATGTATTTTTTTTTCATTTATGCTTTTAGTAGTCCATCACGAGACACAAAACTTCCTCTCATATGAATTTGGTTTGATTTTTTATAGAGATTTCACATATATATTTATAATAGAAATGTATATTTGAAATACATAGTTTAAAAAAATGTTTTTATATTTATAATTTTTTATAAAAATAAAAATATTTCTTTTCTTTTTTTATTATTTTCTTTATATTATAAATATATATAATTTCCAAAAAATATTATTTATATTTATAAAAGAAACAGTTTTTTTTTCCATCTGCCCCCCCTCCTCCCGAAAAGAAAGAAAAATATGATTTGCGCAAAAGTAGTAAATAACGCATGCATTAACTTAGTAAAATAAAAAATAATATTAAACAGTAAAAAAAAGAACTATAGTTATCTAGATACAGTAAATAAAAGCGTTTATAAAAAGAATTAACAACATTTTTACTAAAGTTAAGTTTAAAAAGTCAACAATAAATAAATAATTATATCCAAAAATTTTCAAATTTGTCTTCCCTTGCTTAGTAAATGCTTGCCCAAATTCTACATACAAAGTTTAAGCAATAGTTACAATGACATTTATTTATAAATATTTTTGTCGCTTATTAATTGGGATGAAAACAAATTGATGAGGTTTTTTATAAATAAATATATAAGGTTTTTTTTAATTAATAAAAGTATTATTAACAGTTCAAACGTGATTTTTTAATATTTCATTAGACAAATACAGAAAATTCAAACCCGCTTTTGAAAACTCGCTTTTTCTTTTGAATAAACTATTATACATAATTATGGCATGTAAATATGAGAGTTTCCCTATCTGTAATAAGTATAATAGTTTTCTCTTGGATTCGAAATGAAATATTGAAAGAAAGAATGAAGTATACAGCTCATATCACCAATCGGTCCTGTTATCGCGAATTCTTACAAGAAAGTTATGTCCTATTCTCAGGGGGGAATTCCTATTCCCCTAATTGGAGGGACCACCCGCATTCTAACAGCCAGCGGAAACCAGAAAATGAGCTCTAACAAGCCAATCTCCCACCACGTTTATTACACTTACGGGGGGAAAGCAATGGCGACTTTCTACGGGGAAGCCGTGTTAAGAGATATTTGCGGATGGAGACTTTCTACGTTCCTGGCGGTTTTAAAGCGACACGTTGGAGAGGATTTCTACGTTCCTGCCGGTTTTCAAGAGACACCTTGGAGCGACTTTCTACGTTCCAGCCGCTTGAAGGGTTAAA
>JAOUZG010050597.1:1183604-1204171 GCA_026289955.1 Argiope argentata | reverse complement strand
ATATATATATATATATATATATATATTTGTAGAAAGAAAAAGAAAGGAAAATTACAAGAAATGTTTGTGCATCTCTCTCTCTCTCTCTCTCTCTCTCTCTATTTCTATATATATATATATATATATGAATTTTATTTTGTTTCCAATAAACTAAGTTTTCGTAAAAATCAGAAAAAGTTGAAAATCATAAAAGATCTACAAAAAAATTGTAATGAACAAACTATGATAATTAATTAGATTACTTTTGACTGGAAGTGACAGAACAATATTAGGCCTTTTTTGATCGTTTGCTTTGTTGCGCTAATATGAAATGTCGCTTGGTTGTAACTCTAAACCTTAAAAATTAACGTACAGAAACCATTGGGATTCCTAAATTATGTGTAAAATATCCCTGCAGAATCTTTAAAACCTCTTATGTTGTACTCTGCAGATAATTAATAGACTCATATTTGTATGGAAATCATATACTTCAATTAAATGAATAAGTGTTTGTATAAATTTGGGGCCATGCTTGATACCTAGGAAAATGTATTATGCTTATCAGATACAAGAGAGACCATAGCTCATTTGAAATGATCAACGATTTCTTAGAGAAACAATTAATAACTATATAACCTCGATGAAGAATTTATTGAATACTATTATACTTTATTTGATGAAATGTAATTTTTTGCTAGGAGAAAAAGAAAACTAAAGAATGCAATTCAATTCGAAATTACCTATCCTTAAACGCTAAAATATTATGCAAGAATATCTTTAGACTTGAATGCACATTTATACTATTTGTTACTGGATTTCATAAGCAGAATATCGTTTTTGATTTCATGTTTCTCTTTCGTAGTTGCAAATCTGATTGTTTAGGAAATTTAACTTATTATTTTGAATTCTGATTATTTTTTAGTGATTTTATAGCTTTTGAATGTGGATATTAGCTTTTGGGGATATTTGTCTCTAATATGAGATAACGCAGCAAAAACATTTTTTTTTTGTCTTACTCAATTGTTTTCAGTCTGAATAAAATTATTATTTTAGTTTATTTCTAATTACAATTTTAGAAGTCTTGATTCTTTCTTTCAGATATTCTTTCTGTAGCTTAAAATTTCAGCACTTAATTAATATATATAAATAAAATAAGGTTGATTAGTATTCTGTTCTAGTTTCAAAGTTCTTAAAACCATTGTGAGAAACTCAGAATTGAAACTAAACTATTCATAAAAAACCCATAAGTAATAATTTTTAACCAATTGGAGTTGCCTCCCAAATTTTTTTCGCACATTCTCTAACAAATTTATTATACCAGGGGATGTCTTATAAGACTTGCACATATACAGTATCGAAATATTGACTTTTGGTGAGAATTTAAAATTTATACTGTTTCGTGTCCTCCTTTGCTAGTTATTTGGTGACTAAATTTTGGCATTGAAAACTGAATTTGCGCTTTAAAAGCATTTTTCTCAAGTGACAGAAACAAAAAAATGACAGAACACTGCACTTGTAATCGTAAAATCCCATACCAAATTTGATGTATATAAATCAATGCGTAGTAAAGTTATCAATTTTACATTTTTCTGGAAAACAGACCGAGAGATAGTTAACCCGTAGTTGAATTTGAACCCAAATCAGACATTTTTTAACATTACATATGTTAAAAATGTGTACCGAATTTTGTCAATCTAGCTTCGTAGATTTGTAATACTCGAGTTAATTTGTAGTTGGACATATGGATACACAGACTTTCTTTGAATACATTTTACTCAATATTTGATAGAAATATGCAATTTTTCTATATACCAAAATTTATTTATCTAGATGAAAGATAATTAGAATTTATTTATCTAGTTATCTTTGTTACAGATAGACAGCGGTTTTTGGCATGACATTTTTATTCACAAGGAATTTTAGACATTTTTTCAACCATAAAAAGAATAGATAGAGAGGATGAAGATAGGAGGAGGACTTTTCACTATAAACTAAAAATGTTTTTTTCCATGCATCTTCTTTTCCATTATCCCAGTACAAAATAAAATATTCTTAAGCATTTTTTTCAAAATTGGAAAACGTGCATTCCTCCCCCTTCTCTTGGTTTACCTTACAAAAGATTACAGAAGAATTAATTCTAAACAATATTCAACAAAAATACCCAAAGTCAAAAACCTAGGCTCTCTAATTGGTTATTACAAAATATTTCAGACTCGGATCTTTCTATTCTTAAGCTGCAAAAGCCCGAGTTCTACTAACAATCAACCTAACAGCCCCCTTAAAGGGTCATTTTGAGAGGCCATTCCGGCGGAAAAGTACTGCTAGTTTTTTAGTATCTCCTTCCTTCCACATCAGAGGATGAAAAGATCATAATCGCCTTTAGATCTTCGTTCAGAACTTCTCAAAGTATCCGAGACGCCAAGAAAACAAGGAAAGAAAGCAAAACGATCCAAATCAACAGCATCATCGAACTGGCTGGGAGATTAAGCCTCCGGTAACCTTTGCGCCATTACATCGGATTAAAGCCAAAGAAATAGAGAGAATTCCACATAAAAAACCTTCTCTAAAAGGACCAATCCGGATTAACCTGAGTTTCCAGAGCTCCGCTAACACCATGGTCATTCTAGAAGGAGGTATAAGAGAAAGGGGAAAAAAAGAGAACGGGGTTTTCCCAATAAAGCGCAAGGGCGGATTTCCGAATTTTCTTCTATCGAAGCGAAATTCAGTTTTGTTTCCTGCTGCAGTTCTTTTGTTTCAATTTCCCGCGTTGCTCTGGAAAGTTCCACTAAGAAGGGAGGAGAAAAAAATAAAATAAAAAAAAAATGATGTAGAACTTTTCTTTAAGATAGAATCTTTACTCAATAAAAGTTTCTTCGTTTAAAGGCGGCGAGGGACTTAAATTCCTTACTTTTCTTTGGAACTGACAAAGATTAAGGGTAACTTGCTTGAAGAACGGAGAAGAGTTGGCTCACTTCGTATTCGGAAGATTTATCCAAGAATTCCAGTCCGGTCGGAATATTATTTCGTTCTGCTGTTATTTTTATTGCTTGGTACGAATAATATTGTATCTAGTGAACATTCTTAAGATGGATACAAGCTAGCAAATCCAAGATATTTGTCTTACATAGCAATTACACTTTTTTTTAGCTTCAGAGGATTTTATGCTTTAACATATTTTTTCCTTCAATAATTTCCAGTTTAATATGAGGAAAAGAAATTTATAAAATAAAAGGAAATCAATATTCCTTTAAATGCAGATTAAAATGATAAATATAATTTTATATTTAATCCTTCAAATTTCCATATTTTACTAATATATCTTCTAACAGTTTTTTCTCTGTCTTAATAAATACTGTAATTCTAAGCATTTCAAATTTCTTTTTACTTTCTCATATTCGTATCCGTAATCGATTAAAAATTCTAACTAGAGACTTCAATAAATATCCATGCTTTATGTCGTAATGAGTTCGAAATAACATATCTGGAAAATGTCTGTTTTTCTGTGACAAAGATAAATAAAAAAAAATCTTTGAGAAAGAAGGATGAAATTTAATAAGTGTTTTTTATACAATTTTTTTAATCAAATATTATCTAGAATCTACTCAAAGAAAGTTCGTCTGTCAGGTTGATCGAATAGAAGTTAACAGGAAATCTTCAAAACAAGGAGAAGTGGATAGATGATACTGAATACATGGAATTAACTGTGCCGATTCTCTAGTGTAGACACCTACAAAGTTTGAGACAAAAGAACGAGTAGTTGATTGTCTGTCGGCTGGTACATTTAGAAACGTGCAAACGCAATGAGTTAAATATATCAAACTTGTTATTGGATTTTGTGATTGCAAGTGCAGTTTTGTGTCAAATATTAATTGACATCAGTTGAGTGAAACGTGTCTTAATCACAAATTTGATTTCTGTACACTATTAACCACGTATCAAATATTAATATTAAAAAATCCAAGAGTAGCATGATCGATTCAGTAAAAAGGCTAAGTTATTTTAGTTTTTTAATATTATCATCTCATTGTAAAGCGTTACTAGGTTTATTTTGGGACGGACCTCATTATTTTGAACCTCGTTTAGAAGTTGAGAACGACACCTGAGCTGGCATCCCCTTCGCCACAACACACCACCCCAACGGGAGCACCTTTTGCCATGGCAGATTTAACGCGCAATTGACCCCCTTACAAGACGATTCTTTCATGCAATAGGATTTTGATCCTGAAACTCTACGTATGACTAGCCTTATGTTGCCACAGCTGCCCAGTAAAAACGCTAAATGCACGCCAAAAGTAGCTATTGTATTGTGTTTTCTGTCATGACAAATTTATAGATAGTATGTGAGAAAGTTTTGGTGAGACTACTCCTATTGGATATATATTCGCGTGTTTTATGTTTATGTTAACAATAATAAAACCGTGTTACATGTTTATGTTACATATTTTATGCTTATGCTAACAATATACGTATGCGATTATGTTAGAAGCAATAATTAGTTATATGAAATATTTCTGCTAAACATTTTCATGTATTTGATTCTCTTTAATTAGTGGAATCTGGATAAAAGGTTATACAAAATTAAAGATCAGATATAAAATATTTATTTCTTCTGAACAACTGTAGAGATTAGAACAACTGCAGACACTTATAATGCTACTCTGAATAAATTAAAATTTCAAATTTAATTCTTTTCATTCAAAACGGGCTCTATTTATTATGCGACAAACGTCAAACTGTGTTTGTGTAACAAGTGAAGATACCAACTCCTAGTTATTGAGCTCACGATTTTAATAATTAGGCCTTTGTCATCCGAGTTGAAAAATAGTGGGATATATTAGTTGAAGAGAAATAGGCACATCTTTTCAACACAAGCCAAATAGTTAGTAGCGATGCTCCAAGCTGTTTTTCTCAGCTAGTGGATTTCTTATGATTATTTTCGAACGTATATGGATATTCTTAATATCTTTACCTGATCTACGAGATCAAGCAATATTTTTCACCTTTGCATCCTTTAGCAAAATATAATTATCCTCTATCAATGTACAACTTCAAGTTCTCGTACCTGCTGTAAAATGTGTTTATTTTGGATGAATTTTTTTTTTTGAATTTACAAAAATTTTCCCTTTGCAATGCAGCTATGAATTTACTCTTTGCATGTTGCATTTTACAAAACAATATTTCCTATGATATTGTCATTTCTCCAGAAACAGATAGCAATTTCACTTTTACGATGATTATCAGAATGCACACAAAAAATGTAAACTTTCTTCTGTATAATAACGCATCTAATGTGTCACTATACACTGATGTACATCAGAAATAAATATTTTAAATCCGTTCCTTTTTCAGATGATACTGCATTAAAAATTAACTAGGATGGCTATAGCTTATTCGGAGAAAAATAATCCAGCAAAATATTTCAAAAAATCCGATTCTACAAGCAATCCTAATTGATTTAAATATATTTATTCATCCAAACGAGATCTTCCAGCAATTTAACTGTCTTCCCAAAATCTTCTCAAACGAGGACATTCAAAACCATGTCGTCAAACATTCCATTAGTCATTCAGAACTGACATTTGCCACTGGATCATCAGAATTCCATTAGTCCATTAATGTGAGGCTGGACCCAAGTACTTATTGAAATCTTATAAATCTTGGGAAAAAAGTCGATAAAGATTTTGGTAACCTTCTTACCTTCGAAATTTCATTCTCAGGCGTGTGAGGGGCTCTTTTACTTCTACCTCTCCAGAATAATTTGTCACGAGTACCCCCGAACATGCCCCAAAAAAGGGGGCGCTACGCGACCACGTCCAAGAACCATTAGTATCTCATTATGCATTCTGCACATTCCTTTCCGGTACTACCATCCAAGGGGGTGTTGTGTGTCGAGTACTATTTGAATCGTAATTATGATCATGGGAGAAGGATTCGCGATTCGGCTCTGAATCATTAATGCCCCTTTTCTCCATGCAGGTATTCATTAAATGTTTATTTGGGAAAGCCCGGCAAACGACAAATTTGATTTTGCGTGCCAAAGCTAAAGCCTCCCTCTACCACGAAACCTATTAAATGGGATTTAGGGGAGTTAATAGTGATCGCAGCGACCCTGGTCGAGAACCACGATCTGAGGTGTTCGGGAGGGTTTTGAAGGTGATTGGAGAAATATTGGTGGAGGATATAAGTGATTTGAATGAAAATTAAATATTCTTTGATCATAAAAAAGCAATTTTCTAAGAATTGCTGCATAATAACATGAATAATGTAAGATACTTCTCAATATTTTACCCTAATATGTTTATATACGGTTTCTGTATAATCTCACTAGATATCCACCGACTTGAATACTTTCATCAAAATTTATGCAAAATGTTAAACTTAAAAGTAATTCGACGATATACAGTTTTCAAAAATATTGTGCAGTGTTATACGATAATGCAAAATATTTTGGATATGTAAAGTTAGTTGCAGAAAATATTTGAAATCTTTCAAATTCTTCCTGTAAATAAAATAAAGCAAATGTTTGTATAACGTAATCATAATCATTTATGTCTCTGTGCAAAAAACAAGTAATATTTTTTTTAAAAAAAGTTGAGTCAATTCCTACTTAAGTCAACAGAAAATTTTTTTATTTTAGTTACTTTTTATTAAATAATTGCAATTAATATGAATAATTTATCAAAAAATTAGTGATTTTTTGCAAGAATTGATCTCGAATTCTTCCCCTCACGTGAAAGATACTGAAATTCTTGTATTTTGACGATTGAGCTACTACCTGTTGATTTAAATTTTAATTACAAAATGCTAAGACTATATTTGAAGTGTTAAAAATCAATTAAATTAAATTAATGACTTAATATTTGAGTAAACGGCATTAACATAAATAGTCCTCCACTACAAGTTTTAAAAATTGTATTTGAACTATAACAAAAAGGAATAAAAGGTGTATATATACATTTATAGGGAGAGTGTGAATTAATAGTAGGAATTGAGCAATAATTTCGTTTTGAAAAATAACTGTAAAAATATCAAGGGTTTTATAATAAGCTCTGTGCGGGGAAAATGATGGTGAAAATGTTTGTATAAATGCTTCGTTACCTAGGAATAAATAAAGTTAATTTTTTTAAATTTCTAAATCATGAATCTTTAAGACAAGAAGAAGTGAATATTGTATTAAAGGATTCCATTTTGTAAGATATTATATTATACTCACATTATACTTTTAAAAAACTGTGTTCCATTCACTAATTGCTATCCCTCATATCATGTTCGTGGTGATAAATAAAAATTAACTAGTTATAAAAAACTTATTATATATAACTTTATTTGTTTAATAATTAATTTTTTTTAAAATTATCTTTATATGTTTCAAAATTTTAAAGACAAAATTTTGAAATCAGTTTTTTTGCCATAAACTGGGTTTATAAATTCTTGTTCATTCTATTCTCAGTTAGCACCTCTATTTTAATATATTCCGAATTTAAATATTAATTAATTGGTTTATTGAATTAGATTTTGGCGCAATACGAGTATCGCCCTCCGATAGGGGATTCAGGAAAATATGTTCTCAAGATTTCGTGATATTCTTAATAACGGAATTTAAATGAAGAAAACCATTGAAATAAAAAAAAACTACATTTCAGAAAACTAATAAAATTATGTTTTTCAAAAAGCCATTTTGATTAAAATTTTAAATAAGTTTCATAACAACGTAGGATCAAAAATATATTTTGCTGGGACACATGTTTACACATTTAACATTGGAAAGTTGTAAAATAAAGTTTCAAATAAAAAGCATAATGTATTTACGATTCAAATTAAATCCTTCAAAATATATTTAATGTCTTTGTATGAATTAGACATTGTATTGTAATAAGAAATTTGTTCTTGAAATGTAAGATTATTTTCTTTTATCAAAGACATTATGTATCAGGCAATCTTTATCTAAACTATCATATACAAAGTATAATAATAACATTATCAACATAATGGTCCGTTTCCTTTCAGAGTTAACTTATTACATTTCATTTATTTTCCATTGCAATGGGAGGAAGAAGAAATCGAGAAATGTTCTTTTTAAATAAACGACTCGGCGAATGCAATTTTGTAACGTTTGCTTAAAATAATAGAGATTTCTTTTTCATTACTTTTCGATTGATTCGTTTAGGTTTTCTCAATCAGTGAGGATAAAGAATTCTAATGAATCTACAAAAAGGTGGGTTTTTTTTCATTTCTTCGCGAAATATAAAAAGCAAGTACATAAGAAATGGAATATTTCTAACCCATTATTAAATATATGAAAAAAAGAAATCCATTTTAAAAGCATTCTTTATTCTTACGATTAATATTTAAATAAAACATTAATATTTCATTTCTCACACTATTTTTAAATGCATCAGTAACTATACACCCTTTTTGAAACCTTTTTATTAGCCTTTATAAGAAGAAACAAAAAGAAGTTGTAAAAAAGGCGTTTAAAGTTACTTGAAAATGTTTCGAGTTTTACTTAATCGAAATTGAGAAGCTTTTTTTTCTTGTACATTAGTAAATTACTTGAAAAGTGATACCTTTTTATGATTCCTTTTTAATCCATTAATTTTTTATGCTCAAAACCATCTTTCCTCCAATCAGTTTCTGAAAAGTAAACACAATGTATTCAATAATATTCATTTAAAAAAAATAAGTTATCACAATTCACAAAATATTTTAATGGTTTTTTTTTACTGCATCTAATAATTTGTTATAAAAGCAAAGGAGGTAACCTTTTGATATTTGAGATTGCAGTTTTTGTAATATTTGCTATCAAATTACTTATCAGTAAGTTGCAATAGATCTTCCTGTAAATGAACATATTGTATGTTGAAGACCTAGACCAACTAAATAAACTTCCCATGAATTCGAACTTACAAAAATAATAGAAAATAATTCTTATTAGTCAGGTTAAAACAATTATTATAGGATATTATAGAAAAGGGAAAACAACTTGATGAAAATAAATACTAACTCTTTAAAGCATAGTTGTTTATTTCTTGAAACACTTATTTCAAAGTATTTAAAGCATGGGGACTCAGTTTCTAAACTTTTTGATGAATGAAACTTATTTAAACCTTCAAATTATGCTTTTTTACATATAGTTTTACTTTTAAAAACTTAAAATTAAACCACCAAATATTAAATAAACATGGTTCAGGAAGATAATCCCCATACTTGGAAGAATTAACAGAAAAAATGAGGCATTTAACCATTACCATAGATTAAAAGAAAAAAATGAGTCAACCTAAACTAATTTTCATCAAATAAAAATTGAGTATTTAGAATGACATAGCAATTGGGATTGAAGTATTTGATACTTGAGTAGGCTAATTTCTCACGTGAGCATTTAAAACAGAAACAGGCTAAGTGAATATTGAAGAAAAATTTGGCTGTAGGGCTTATTTACAATCTTGAAAAGGATCAAGAACCTTTTAAGCAACATCGTATCGCATATTATTTAAAAACCCCAGGAATGCTATCCCCAAAACTTCCTTGCATATTATCTAATGAAATTGTTATTGCAGAATATTGCCTAATAAAAATATGAACTTTTTTCTTGATTTCAGCATTTTTACTGAATATTTTACCTGTCCATTGACAATTACTCTTTGGAATGCGGCTAACAGTATCCAAAAATCAAATTTGTGTTTGAGGCACGTTTTTACCAATAGGTTTAAATAAAAATTTGACACATAACTACACTTGTAGTTCCAAAATAATATTCCAAATATATTTAAACGATTCCCTTTTTTGAATTATCCAGTTTATATGTCTGTAAAAGTACAGGCCGACCAAAGGTTAACCTCTCTTTGGATTTTGCATTAAATTTAGACGTAGACACAAAAGTGTCTACGTTATAGATGTTAATTTCATGTATAAGTTTAATCCACTTAGCTTTGTTGTTTTTATGTTATGTAATATTAGAAAAGTTTAACAGAGATTTCCTCTGAGCGAAGTTTGCTCAAAATTTTACAGAAATATATAATTTCGATAGAAAGACCGGATATCAAATTTCAGACAGGGAATAAGGAATAATCTAGAACGTAGAGTTTCGTCAAAATCTCGAGATCAAATTTTTTGACAATTACTAGATTTTTTTCTATATTATGCATACGAGAAAGTAAAAATGCTATCAGAGTCACGACTATGAAATTATTCTAATTGATGAATCTTTGAAATCGTATTTTATTTCTCTTTCACCATATTATCATTTTAAATACTTTTACCGACTAACTTTGCTTTTGGATATACATATTTCTAAGAAAAACTTAAGTGCCCAGATTTTTATTCAGATTTGTCTACGATATTTTGACTCATCCTGTAAATGCTACTATTATTCTCATAAATTACCATTGATTCTAGTGCTATCTGATAATAGCCCAAGAAGACTAAGAAGAAGCTACTGCTCAATTTAATTTCATCTACATTATGCCAATGTTCTCATTCTCTTTTTCAAATGTTTAATTGTGTTCTTTATAACAAGGTAAAACGTTTTCAATGTTTTTATATATCTTCCCTTTTTATTACTTCTGTTGAATGTATGTTTTAATTTACGGACAACCAATCTGACGAGCAACGAATCATCATTTTTTTTATTTATAAACTTATAACATTCAATTATATTTGTATTTCAATTAAAAAATTACACTTTATATAGGTACCTCAAATGTTCAAGGGATTTTCAGTTAATCAATAAGAGAGCACATTTACAAAACACTGTGTAATTTAATATCTTATGAAGTTAAATTATCGAGAAATAAATCTTAAAGTGAACAAAATAATAATCTAAGTCAAAATTTGTAATGAGATACCTCAAATATTAATGAAAGGTGAGCCTTTTAATCCATTACTCATGAATTTGTTTCGCGAATCAATCAAATGTTAGTCAATTCAAGAAAGAAATATTTTGTAGTTCTGTATGGAGTATTGAGATTTCCACAGTTATTTATGAATCCACAAAAACAATATTCTGATTCGACCAACGCAAATTTATCATCACTTATTTTTTACTATTACACTGAAGTCCTCCCCCTAAAAAAGAAACTGGTACACCTATCTAATATAGTGTAGAGCCCCCACGAGCAAGCAGAAGTGGTGCAGCATGAATTTAACTAATTTCTGAGGATATTCTGTAGACAATTCACATCAGGATTCTTGAAGGATGGTTGACAAAGCCATGGGCGTAAGAGGTGGTGGAAATCTTCTAAGGACAATACATTGCAAAACGTCCCAGATATGGTCAATGATGTTTATTTCAGGAGAATTAGGTGGCCTAGAGAGGGAAAGAAATTCAGAAGAAAGCTCTTCAAGACACTCGGTAACTACCGCAGACCTATGAGGTTGCGCATTATCCAGGTGGAATCGTCCACGTCCGTCAGAAGGCACGCAGATCATGAATGCATACATAGGGTCAGAGAGGATCTTCAAGCACCACTGAACTGTCATGATAGAATTTACATACATCAACGCTCCCATTTCATGCTAACTTCACATGCCCTTTACTCTCACAGAGCCTCCATCAGCTTGAACAGAAGATTTCTCCACACCCGTATACAGCCATCCGGCCGATATACTTGAAAACATGACTCCTGAGACCAGACGACGTTTTTCTAATCATTAAGAGTCTAATGGCGGCGATGGTGAGCCCAGGTCAGGTGCAGAGTTTTGTGCTGCTGAATCACCAATGATACAGGAACAGGGCCCGACTTGCCTTCATTGAGGGCGGGAACAAAGACTTCTTTGATGGGTAAGCTCTGTTTCACTGCTTTAGAAAAGAAGAACCGGATTTTATGGAGGTATTATAAATTGCCACCTCATTATAGGTATATAACGGAAAAATTGACTGGAGTCTAAAATAGCTGTAAAGTATTTGCTCCCTTCCAATGATAAGACGAAATATTTGATTTTGTGGCTCTCTCTGATGTAGAGGGCCCGGAACATCTGTCCTTGCCTTAGTCAGGCTCTTTACACGAGATAATTTGCGACTGAGAAAGCCCTTATCAATTATGTGACGTTGCATAGTGCGTACACTGACATTTGTTAATATGCCTTGATTCAAATTCGCAGCAATTAGAGGAAATGTGGCACGTTTATATCTTTTGACGATTCTTTTCAGGCGTCGAGTATCCAGCTCTATAAAGGCCTTTTCAAGCCGCAACGCTGTTGGAGATTTGAAGTTTTCCCGGAAACCAGGTATTCGCGGTACACACTAGAAATGATCGGGTGCGAAGATCCAATTTTCATTTTTAATTCGGAAATTTTATGCTCCCTGTTTCGTGCACCACTGAATAGCCACCGTTAAAAATCATTTAAATCTTGATAATCAGCCATTATAGTTATAAGAATCGATGTACTAGCTTCCTCAGACACCTGTTATCTTATATACGCACTGCCGACCTCATCGCGTCACGCTAATTGGTTGAACACCTCCATTGTTTGCATACGAACTGCTATACCAGTTTTTCTGGCACTTCAGTGTATAATTTGCTGCTAGAATCATAAAAAATATCTATGCATAAATAACGCGTCATAAGAATAAAGATATAATACTTTATAGATAAAGATATATACATATGGATATTTTTTATCGTGAGTGATATGAACATAAGATAATATTTGGTGAGCATAGTTTTATGTTTGACACAAATATGAACTAATTTTTAACTCATTTAAGAAATATTAAAAATAAAAATAAATACTTTTAGTATTTTAAAGATTTATAAGGAAAATTGCTTTATTTTGCAATAATATCGCAAGTGTTATATGAATTTATATTCGACAGCTACATGTAAGCAAATTCGTTGTAAAGAAATGTACAATATTTTACTTTTTAAAGAATTTCATTCCACAAATTCCTCGATTTCTTTTATGTGTTTTTAGTGTTTTTGTTTTATGTTATGAAACAAGAAGATATCCAGCAAAGGGAAAAAAAACGCCCGCTAGAGTGCCAAAGTTTACGAAAATACCAACAAAAAACAATGCTATTTCTCAACACCGAACCTGAGAGGAGGGAAGTTGAAAAAAAATAAAAAAAAATAGTACTGAAACTGAAAAAAAAAGGTGATATCGTAGTAGCAGGAGACAGCAGCGTGCAATCACGCGTATCGTTTTGTCAGCACACTTCAAGCTTTGAAAAGAGAACAATTTAAAATAAAAAGTGGAAAAAAAAGAGGAAGCGGGGTTTGCTGATAGATGAAAAAGGAAAAAAAAGAAAAAGAAAAAAGAGAAATATGTTTAAAAAAAGTTGCCAACTAAACGATATTTCCCGGGGGCTCGAAACATTCATCTTTCAACCCTTTTGTTTCTGTCCAGGACGCGTCGATAGTGCTCCTCTACGTCCTCCTTTTCTTTCTTTTTTTTCATACCAGACACCAGTTCACCCCCCTCCCACTTTTGAACCATCTCGCCTTCCAATGAGTTTCTATATAAGGATATTGATTCTCAAAAGGTGATCAGTTTGTGGAGTGGAGAGCTAGGGGGTGGAGGAGGCGGAAAAAAGAGTGTGAAAGTTCAGCCCTGATTGATTACCGCGTGATGGATGATTGTCGCTATGACTCAAAATAGGTGAGATATTTTCCTCCTTGAAAAAAAAAAACACTGGAGTTTGTAGAATTTGACGAGTGGTATGAGTAAACGCACTAAGAGAACTATAGATTATTAATTTAATGAAACTGGAGGTGCTTCCAACAGTAAAAATCGTCCGAGATTTCATTTATAAATGAAAATACTTTTCTGGTAATAAATATTATATCTGATTTATATTAACTAGCTTTTACCCATGACTTTGTACGCATGGAAAAGTACACAACTAACGAAAAAATAATCCATTAACAGAGTATACCTGAAATAAAGGAAAACGGTAAATCAAGTCCATATTTCTTTAAAATCAAGTCTATTTTATTTATCGATCGATATTGAGATAGCTACAACGGTATAAATTTTGAAACTTTTAACTAAAGTGAAAATATATTTGTCACTATTTACAACACATTACACATGCGTGAATTTTCAACATTAATCGGGTTAACACAAATGCGAGCATTTTCTACGCCATTTAGAATAACGCAAATCAGATTAGAATTTTTTTATTTTGTTTTATTTTGATTCAAAAGTTTTTTAAGATGAATCAGAAAAATTTATTAATTAACACTAAGAAAATAAACAGAATCTTTTGAAATAATTGTTCGAAACCATGTTAAGCTTTACTTCATTAGCGCAGGGAAAAAAACAAATCGAAATCTTACTCATTTAGATTTGGGGAAAAGAAGATTTTTAACGAAAAAAAAAGTTTTTAATTAATAAAAAATTTAACACTTAATTAACCAGAATAAATAGTAGCATATGTCGTATTCTAGACTATAATCGATATCTGTGATAATATTCATCCAATATTTTCAGATGTTCTGGCGTGACTGACTAACATCAACCATTCATCCATCCATCCAAATTTTCACGTTTATGATAGTAATATAGATGCCAAATCCCCATATGCATGAAGTCAAGTTTGAAAGCTATATTATTAATTCTATGTGTTTGTTTTTATTCATTAGCAGGTTCCTTTTCAAATCAGGAAGGAAGCAAAACTTACCCCAGTGGACACCTCAAAATTGGGGATGCAACATTTCTAGCAAGATAGTTAGTCCTTGAAGTTCTGGGGTGTACAGAAATGGTGTGGGGCTATCTACTTCTCACCAATGATGGGATATCCTTCGTACAGGACGGGTTGTACGCAACTAGTAATGGCCCTTATAGGACTGAACCAAAATTTCTACGAATGCAGTCGCTGTTTTCTGGTTGCTCAGATTATTAGAACGCCTTCTGTCACATACGAGTAGCCTTTTATGTTTGTCACAGCAGTCATCTACATAATCTACAGAATGGTGAAGAAAATTTTAAAATTCATCAGCTGAGCACTCTATTGAAAATTAATTAATGAAGGAATTTTCATCTCTATTGTTCTAAATTTAAAAAAGTATTTTTGTTTAATTAATTTTTAGGATCAGTACTACAAGGTGCAATAAATTAGCATTAAGAATATGTGTATGCCAAATTTCTGAACTATAACAACGATAACTTTGTCTGGGTACCATAAGTACACAGACTCGAACTAATAATCTCTTCTTTCTACAAGTATAAATATGAAAATTTAGTTTATTATTTTATATATTTTGTATAATTGTGTAGGAAGAAGGAATCATTCCCATTATAAAAGATCTGACAAATATTTGCTATTTTGATAACAAATTGAATATGTGTTTCAAATCGAATGTACGATATGAAATAATCGAATACAGCAATAGAACGATAAATCGAATAATAACATTTATAATCAAATATACAAGATATATCTTAGTAATCAGTTAGCTCAGAAAAAAACAATTCTATATAAAATGCTTTCAAAATTAGCATATGTCTGAGCATAGTTTCAGTAATCAGTAAACATTTTTTTTGATAAATTCAAATTAACAGTTTTAGAATTATCAAATAATAGCTTTTCGTTATAAATAGAGTCTTAATGCTCACGAATTACCAGCAGATATCATAAATAATGAACAGATTTTAAATTCAATTTCTATTAAAATGGCTCATCGAAGGAAAAGCCTCGATATTTTGTTACATTCCATGAATTCAAATTCCCCTATAGTTCTCAGTGTCAGTTTTGAGTTACATAAAAGGACAGATCCTTTCCATGTCAGTTGAATAGACTGATATGCAAAAAGGATCCCAATTCAGCATAGTGCTCAGTATGACAGTCGAAATGGGGCACAATATTTGGCGGGAACTAAAAGGCTGTCTTCGCATACTTTTAACCACCAGGGAGGGACTCACATAGAAATTTACTGATGTTAATGGTTTTTATTAAAAAATTTCTAAGAGTTTTTATAATATGTCAAAGTAACCATATATATTTAATTATAATATTTTTTAAAATATTTTATTCTAATTAAGGTAATACCATGAGCACCCTACACTACATAGAAAAAATAAATTTAATAGGCTCATAGAATTTTTTAGAAATGTAATGTAAGATAACATATTTTATTTCAACATTTAAAGACGCGAATTAGGCATAACAATATAAATATATTTTCATGTGAATCGAAATTTTTAAAAAGATAAAATACTTTGATAAAGAAAGATTAAAAAAAAAGAAACACCATTTTATCTGTTAGGAGTTCTGTTAAATACATTTTTTTAAAGTTAATTTATGGATTCTAGGTTTTTTTATTCCATACAAATTATAATTACAATAATCTATAAATTGCCCATAAAAGTTTATTTTAGTATAGTAAAATCAAAATATAGATTCTTTATAATTTAAGAAAAAAAATTTTAAAGGATGCTTTCATTGTTGTTCTAAAAAAAACAAATTCTTAAAAAAAAACATAATTCTTTTAAATTTTATTTCTTTTCGATATTCTAGTCTTAACTATATTTCATTATTATATATGAGTACTTTTTTTTCTCAAATCCACAATAGAGAAAAATACTCATATAGAATGAAACCTAGATAAATATATAAAATTACTATTATTTCAACTCCTAGAACATTAAAATAAATAATATAATAAAATGAAAAATGTCCATCATAATGAGAATATGATGAAAATTTTAGAAACCTAGTTTATTACAAGTAATAAAAAATGGTTATAAGATTTTATCTTTACAACTGTAAATTATGAAGTAAATAAAGAATTTTAGTAACAAAACAAATAAAGATATTTCAGAGCTAATTTTTTTTTCAAATTTAGTTAAGCTATATTTAATATCATGAACATGACAAATATTTCTAGTTAATTTAATCTTCATTTCAAAAGTGGAAAACTTTATTAAACTAAAAATCATAAAATCTTTTCTTCATCATCTTTTGCCATCTAAACATTTTATTCTTATGATTCCATTATGAAGCAACACATCTTATTTTGCTTCTGAAAAAAATTTCATAATTTACTGCGCAATTTATAAGTCATGGCGCCATAAAATGCGAGTTTATTTTCTTAAAAAGAACTATCCTGAGTTTATTTCCCTCTATTTTTTGGTTAAGATCTAATGCTGAACGCTGCGAAAATGTTGTAGATTTTAGTTTAAACCACAATTCAACTGTAGAAAATTTTAAGAAATTAGAAATTCTAGAATTTCTATTTATTTCATGCGTTTCTATGCTATATCATTAATTTATTTTACGATTTAGTACTAATTTATTTTGTAATAAGTGTGGGAACCAGATTTGAATTCATTTATTTCTATTTTAAAATTACGTTTATTGCATTTTATTTTTTATTATAACAATTGCAAGAGCATTTTTTTTTGAAAACAACTTTTATAGCAGCTACATTTTTCTTTCATTTTTCATTTTTTTTTCATCTCTTTTGAATACTAGATGGCGATACGTTATTAAGTACGCATCCCATAGTTCATTGGGGTTGTGAGTAGAATGAGATGATGCTATTCTGTTAAGCTGCGCGCGTGAATATCTTGTCTTGGCCTGTCCTGTTTTTGTTTAGAGCGGAAGAGTGGTTATTAAAAAATATGTTCCTAAAAACATGCGTCCTGTTGCTTCCTGCACGGATCCTAATAATCTACATTCCCTCACAATTTTTATTTTCTTTTATAAGATATATAATTTCACTATTTTCTAACTTCTTTTTTTTAAAAATTAGTCTCTATGGAAATTACCCAGGAAATAGATTTATTTAAATCTAGAAGCTGACTAACTGAGTAAATTAACATGCTTAATTAATTATTATCTCAAATTTTTCCATCATGAAAAAACGAGATCTTTCATATAAGCATATCGAATTTCCGAAATTTTCAGTAGCTGTTATGTTTAGTTTTTTTTGAATAAGGTTCATTTTATATATATATATATATATATATATATATAAATGCAACTCGAAATGCGTTGCTAAGCGCAAAACTGGAGAATGGCTTGACCGATTCGGCTAATTTTTTTTAAAAATATTTTCGTTAAGACACGAGGATGGGTCTTATGGAGAGAAAAAATGAAAAAACTGCGTGGCAAATAGTTAAAACGACAATTTTCTTACTTTCCCGCCAAAAATCTTCATTTCCTTCCCCCACACCAACTGAGTTAGATAGCAGGAAGTAATAAATTATGATTTGTTTAGAAAGAAATACGCGAAGTCAGTTGGTTTTCATTCATAGATAACGGGATGTTTAAGAAAATAGTTGCTTTTATTATTAGTCGGTATTAATATTTAATCTATGCCTGCTCAGTCTCTACAGGGAAGGAAAAAGTAATAACAAAGGGGAAAATGGGGTTGTAAAAAGAAAAGTAGTGAAGAAAAAAAGGATAGAAAAGAAAAGAAGGGTGTGTGTGTCACCATTATTTCGTCTGTGTGAGGCCTTTTCTAAGCTGTTTTTAAGCTTTTGCATCTCTTGAAAACCAATTGTATCTTTATTTGTTTAGTGTGTTACATTTATGAATATTTGAATATCATTATTCTATAAAAACAGAATTTTAGACCTTTTCCTCCACCATTTAAGTAAAATATCAATTCCGGGACAATCATTGCCCGGATAGAAAGAGAAAGATGAGTAGTACAGTGAACAGATCATCTGAAGAAAATAATCATAAATAATTACTATAAAGGAATTATATGATTATCAAAATTTGTTTGGTTTAAAAATATTTAGGTGAAAAACCTGTTATGAGACACAGCTACATAAAATATTAGCGAGTATTAATACTGGCGAACCGACTGGTCGCCAAAGGCGGCTAGTATATATATATATATATATATATATATATATATATATATATATATATAGTAGATTGCTAAAAGCAAAAAGTGGATTTAACCATTTTATTCCACTGAGTTCAAACAATAACCAAACAAAACAATGAACCAAACGGGACTCAGATTGATCTTTAACATGAAAATTCTTTTTAAAATGTCAACTATTATGTGATTTCTTTATTGAAAATTAAAATATTTATTTACCTTTTAAAATATTTTACATTCCACCACCACTATGGTTGTAAATATTTTAATAACACTCAGTAACTTTTATTGCAGATAAAATTCATTGGTTGTACTATTTTTAAGAGAAATTTTATACCTGCAGTAAAAAAGGTAATTCAGTTTATAGCGTTTTAACAAAGGAATTTTTTGCTCTTTATATAACGTACGAAATGTTACATCTGCGTCGGCGCGATTGTTAATCAAAAAGAATTTCATTAGCAAAGTAGTGCGTTTACATAATAAAGACGACAAACTTTGCTTTAAATAGTTTTTAAGAAAATTTAATCAGTCAGACTAAGTGTAATCTTAAGATTTTAAATTAGAGATATAAAGGTTGATTCACAAAGAAAAATCTAATTCATGCCATATGATTAAAATAATTGCATAGAGATTATGGTGATGAGGCAATTTGTAATCTGAGTCATAATTTTTTTCTTCATTTCACTAGATAATGTTTATTATTTTTTTTTATTTTCTCTTATGTGAATTATACCAGACAAATCACTACTAATAATTTGGCACCGTGAATTTACAAATATATTATATATTAGATCTTCTTAAAGTAAAAAAAAAGACAAGTAATATAAAATTCAATTTTTTTTCCAATCAATTCCTACTTAGGTTAACAAAGAAATTTTTTAATTCATTTACTTTCCGAAGGACGAGCACAGTAGCTTCTAAGGGTATGGCCCCCTGATCACTCGAAAGAAGAAATCTGACTTATATCTCACACACATCACAAGCCCTTTTTACGGGGCGAAATTCATTCATATTTACAATCATTCATCCAGAGAACGATCACCCCTGACCAGTACCCGTAGTGCCATTACTCTCGACATAGAGAACATTGCCACCAAGACAGATTTATTGTTCACCACATACACACAAACACGGAGAGTCTTTGGCTGGTGGGTTCGAACTCGTAGCCCATGGGATGCGAGGTCAACGCCCTATCAACTAGGCTATCCAGTCCTAATAATTGCAATACTAAAAATAATTGATCAAAAAATTATACTAGCTTTGAATTTCTTCCGGGAATTGCGGATTCATCGCCAATTGAGGAAACATTAAATTCATGAATTTTCTACGCCAGTTGGAGTAACACAAAAAAGGTTAGACATTTTAAATTTTTTTATTCTGTATTATTTTAATTTTAAAGTAATTTAGAATGAATCCAAAAAAAATCAATTCATCAAATTCAATTCATTTAAAAAAATTCATTCAAAAAATATTAACAATGTTTAATTTTAAATTCCTCAAACGTTTGAGGAAATAAACAGAATCGTTTGAAGTAATCGATCGGGAAAAAATTTTAATCATAACCTCATTAGCTTGGGTAAAAACAAACTCAATTCTTTACTTATTTGACAGTGCGGATAAAAAGAAAATTTTTAGTTAATTAATAAAAAATTAAGGAATTAATTTTTGAAAAAACTTTATTGACATCAAATGTCATCCACTAAAAGTTTTAAAAAATTACTTGAACTTGAGTGGATGATTGAAAAATATTTTATTAACGATTGAAAATTTGCTATATATATATATATATATATATATATATATATATAT
>JAOUZG010050597.1:1137431-1183504 GCA_026289955.1 Argiope argentata | reverse complement strand
ATATATATATATAGGGAGAGTGTGAGCTAATAGTATTAATTGAAAAAGAAATTTTTATCTGTCAGTGAAAATGAATAAATTATTTGGAGCAATGAAATTTCAGATGGGATCTGTACATCAACAACGTAATATTATGCCACGTTATGACTAAATTAAAATAATGTAAACTATTATGCTTTCTTATCCAACTATATGTAATGGAGAACGATGACACAAAAAGGGTGTAATATTTATAAGAATATTTTTTTAAAAATTTGTACCAGCTCTTTCAAAAGGTAGACTGCTTGTTAGCTTGTGATTCCTGAACTTTCAAAAAGATTGCTCATAGATATTGCAAAATATACGCATAAAATCTGATAAAAATCATATCAAAGAAAAACAATTTGCAAAAAATATTAATTTACCTAACCAAATTATCTGATACATACTATCTAAGAAAAAATAAAAATATATAAAAATATAAAATTTGCTAAGCAGTTTTGGCCCTAAATCTTTAGTAATGCGTTGCATTTTTGAGAAAATCAGTAAATGAAAAAAAGATATGTTTTTATAAATTTAAAGTAACTAAACATTGATTATCATTTCGAATATTTTCAATTACAATATTTATAATGTTACCGAATTTCAATGCCACTAAATTCGTAAAGTCTCTAAGTTGCTTGTTTAAAACAATCAATATCCTTCAATACCAAACCTCAACGATTTTTATTGAAGACAAATTGAAAGATAACAAATGCACAACAGAAATATTCACACACAATACACAGCAACACACGACAACAAACAGTATATAACGACAACAAATAGCATTTAGTTAGAGTATCAAGTCGTTATTTAATTATAAAGGAATTTTGTTATATTACAGATTTCCATTTGAATCCTATTAAAGGCAATTAATTATCAGAATTACATTAAATATAAACTACAAATTTATTATTAGATTGTTTTTTAAGTATAATTTTGTACTAAGGTTACTTACATCCTTTAGTTTTTTTTTTTAGTTATCAACATTAAATATAAACTTGTAGCAGTTGCATTATTCTCGCCTTCTCTTTTGGATATTAGTTAACTTCCCTTTTGGTTACTAGATGGCAGTGCGTGATTACGTCATCACGCGCGCCATCCCATAATGCTTTGCGCTGGTAGCAGGGAGAGAGGTAACTCCGTCCTAGGCAGCTGTGTACTGGAATGTCTTTGTGTTACGTGTTGTCTTTGCGTGTTTGTACATAGTGTGTGAGTATGATGATTAAAAGGAAATGTTTCCAACAACATTCGTCTCGTTGCTTCCATGCACGGACACCACATAATCTACATACCACCACATCTGGCGCCCAACGTAAAATGAGTTCCGATAGAAGTGAAGGTCACCCTGACGATCACTAGGAAATCTTCGCGCCACCCGGCGCTCAACGGAAAATAGTTTCTAATGAAATGCAAGTGTGTCGTCCCGACAATCTTGTAGCATCTTCGTGCCATCACATTTGGCACACAAAGGAAAATAACTTCTAATGGATGAAAAGTAACGTCGTCTCAACTATCAAAATATTTTCGCTCCATCATATCGGCAACCTACGAAAAGAATTTCGATTTGTGTCGTCCTTACGCAAAATAATTTTTCCCGACCTGGGAATGGTTCCGCATTGTGAAGTGATGAAATAAATGTGAAGTTGTCCCAACAAGCACAAGGAAAATATCCGCCAGCAACAACGGCTGCCATCGTTGATGTCCAAAAGAATACTCAAGTATTCAGTTCAAATCATAACTCGTACAGGACGTCGACCCCTGTACCGAGTATAATTTATTGTGTTTCTCAAGCAAAATCTGCATTTCCTGTGAAAGTGTCCATTTTATCAAATTTACAGCTCCGAAAATTCATTTGTTTTGTTTGGTCGTTTCTGTTCAATTCCAGATAAGTGTATAAACTTTTACATTTTATTTTGTTTGTCAACAGCATCCAGCATTGAATATAACATAACTGCATATTTGATTCTTCCTTATCTGTGAAATGTTTTGCTATTTAATATTTAATAATTTCTAAGTTACTTAAATTAATTAGTTAAGCTATATTTTCTAAGCATATCTATCGTTGCAAATTATATTTTGAAGTATCTGTGTTATTTTTATTTAATCTCATTGATTTGATTTTTTTTATTATTTCATTGAAAGTGCGTAAGAATATATCTTTTAAATAGTAAGGTATTCTATATCATTATGTATTTGCTGTATTTTTGTATTTAATTTAAGAGCTAACTAATTTATTGTAGTTGATATTTCTTTGTCCGGAAGTTAACGTACCAAAACTCTTCTCTCTGTTACTGTGTCCTTGAAGTGGAGACACCAAGTCTCGTACGCTGAGTCACCCCCCTGCAGTGACCCATCTAAACAAGCACTGAATACTTTTTTTTTGTTTTCTTTTCAGATCTTTGGTATTGTAAAAGCTATTCAGATAGATTTATTTCTTTTTCAGTGTAACGATTTTTTTGATAGATTTATTATTTCTTTTTCAGTGTAACGATTTTTTGATAGATTTATTATTATTATTATTGCATTCTAAAAACTAACGGAGATTTTCAATTGTGTTCTACCTATTTAATGATTTTTTTTTGTTGTTGTTGTATGTTCAGGGGAGAAGGTAGATGTGCAACTGTTACTTCGTAATCAAATTTCTAATTTAACTTCCTATTTAATCGAATAATTCGTAGGGAAAATGGCTTTTCTAGCTAAAGGTAAAAAAATTGACCTCTACAATTTAGCATTGGAATTAGGTTTAGATGCAACACCCGAAGATAAGATAATTGTTTTGCATGACAAAATAACGAAATCTGCATTCTTTGCGGAAAATAAACAGTTCGTGACTGATACGTTCAATAACATTATAGATGAACGGAAAAAGTTAGAAGAAAACAGAAAAAAGCTAGAAGAAGAAACTTTGAAAACAGAGAAATTGGCTAAGGAAAGAGCATTTGAGCTTGAGAAGCTTAAGCTCCAAAATTTAAATTTATCAAATTCTAATCAAACTGATTCTATTCCAAAGCGATTTGATTTACAAACAGTCTTACCAACGTTTCGCCCTGAAACAGATGATATTTCACTATTTTTAACTATGTTCGAAAGACAAATGAAACTTTTAAATGTTTCTAATGATTATTGGGTATCTTATTTAATGGGTGTACTCCCAAGTGAGGTAAGTAATTTAATAGCAAGAGAGCCTGAGGAAATATTTAAGGACTATACCCATATCCGTGGTATATTATTACAACGGTTTAAGCTGACAGCTGATCGTTTTCGAATTCTTTTCAGTCGACATCAAAAACGAGATGATTCCACATGGAAAGATTTCTTCTTTGAGCTTCGAACCTACTTTGAAGGTTGGATTAATGAATTGGAAATCGATTCATTTGAGAAATTAAAAGAACTTATGCTTTCTGATCAAATAAAGAAAAGATGTCCTCCGGACTATAAAAATCATTTTTTAGATATTTGGGAAACACTAAATGATCCTGTCTTGTTAGCTGAAAAGCTGGATTTTTATGAAAACATAAAGTCGCCTCATCAAAAATTAGTAAAAACTCCAAAGTCGCAAGAACTCTTTAAACCGAAACTCTCTAAAAATGCTCGTGAGCAGAACTTCAAGAAAACCCAATTTGCTAAATATGAGAAATCAATTCCATCGAGTTCTCAGAACATTACTGGTTCTAATTCAAACAGGCCATCCCGACATGTGGAGAATTCTGTTTATTGTTATGACTGTGGAAATCCTGGCTTTATCAAATCTAAGTGTCCAAATTGTTCTTCAAGGAAAGACCATTCACCGGTTAATGCTATACAAATGTTTACCTGTTTTACCTCTCCAGTAGCCTTAATTTCCATAGAAGTATATGAAGCTTCAGGAACAGTTTGTGCTGACACAGGAGCCAATCAATCAATTGGAGGAGAATTGATGTTTAATTTTTTAAAGAAGCGTGGACAGCAGTTCACAGAGATTGACCTTGCTATCTGTCTGGCTGATGGTCAACAATCAACATCAGTTGTTTTGAAAACTACAGTGCCGATCACAGTGCTTGGCCGAACTTTCCTCACTGAATTACATTTTCTCCCACATGCTAAAGGGAATCGCACTCTCCTCGGAGTTGACTTTTTGAGGAAATCAGGAATTGTAATGGATATTAAAAAAAAATCCTGGTATTTTGGGGATAAACCGAACTGCAAAATACCTTTTGCTAAAGATCTCCCCATACCAACAAATAATAGCCCTGTCGAAATCAATAATAGTTATTGTCCGACGAATTCAGTAACTAGTGATAGTTCAGTGCAAAACAATTCTGTTGCACCTGAGACTAATTATCCTTGTTTACGCCAAGAAGAAGGTCAGAATCTTGATGCGAAATCGAGAAATCGCTTAACTGCCTTGCTTAATGAAAATGAAGATATTTTCCGACTAGGGGGAGAGCCAACTCCTTATGTTAAGCATTTTATTGACACAGGTGACCAACCACCAGTTGCATCTGCACCTTACAGACTGTCGTCAAAACAGAAAGAGCTCTTAAATAAAGAAATTGGTGAACTTTTAGCCAATGATGTCATAGAAGAATGCGAATCGCCTTATGCAGCACCGGTAGTTTTAGTCCCAAAGCCTAATGGAAAAATCAGATTGTGCGTAGATTACCGAAAACTAAATTCTATAACCAAACCTGACAAGTATCCACTTCCGGTTATGGATACATTGTTACATGATGCAAGATCCACTGCTTTTATGTCCACTCTTGATTTAAAGTCTGGATATCATCAAATTGAAGTCAATCCTGCTGATAGGGACAAAACTGCATTTGTATGCCCTTTTGGTACTTTTAGATACAAAAGAATGCCTTTTGGTCTCAGAAACGCCCCAGCAACTTTTCAACGACTTATGGACCAGTTCCGAAATGGACTCCCTACAGTTAATATTCTAGTATATTTAGATGATATATTTGTATTGTCAGAAACTTTTGAACAACATATTCAAGACTTGAAGCTGGTTTTCGAAAGACTCCGCAAATTTAAATTATGCGTAAATAGAGAAAAATGTAAATTCTCATGTGCTCGTGTGAAATATTTGGGATTGTGGATAACTTCTAAAGGAATTGAAGTAGACCAAGATAAAGTTGCTGCAATTCAGAACATTCCTTGTCCAAGAAATATTAAACAATTACAATCCTTTTTGCAGACCTGCTCATGGTACAGGAAATTCATCCCGAATTTTTCCGATATTGCTAGACCCCTTAGCAATCTGACAAAAAAGAATACTGTTTGGAAATGGAGTAAACAAGAGCAGCAAGCCTTTCAAACTTTAAAGCAATGTCTGGTAACTCCACCCGTATTGAAGCAAGTTGATCCCACTAAACCTTTTATCATCCGGACGGATGCAAGTGCTTACGCCTTAGGTGCAGTTCTTTTACAGGGAAAAGATCTTGCAGATGAAAGACCAATAGAATATGCCAGTAGACTCTTGAGTTCTGCTGAAAGGAATTATTCGACAACTGAACGAGAAGCTTTGGCTGTTGTTTGGGCCTTGAACAAATTTCGAGGATATATTGAAGGTGCTGATATTACTGTAGCCTCTGATCACCAACCCTTAAAGTGGTTAATGACTTTATCGTCACCCACTGGAAGGTTAGCCAGATGGGCACTTCAAATTCAGTCCTATAACTTGAAAATCGATTATTTTCCAGGCAAATGCAACGTCGTCGCTGACATGCTTTCTCGACCTGAGTGTAATGATAAAGACACTTGTGAATTACGAACTATTGTTATTGATGTCCCATCAAGAACAGCTGCTGAACTTAGAACTGAACAACTGAAAGATCCTGAACTGAAGAAGATCATAGATTGTTTTGAGGATACTGACAAAAGTGTTGATTTTGCAAATTGGACGCAAAGGGGATATGTCTTAAATCAAGGAGTACTCTATCGCTACTCTCCACATTCTGAAGAGGATGAAGCTCAATTGGTTGTCCCATGTCATGAAAGAGAGAACATTTTAAAACTTCACCATGATGCTCCTACAGCTGCTCATTACGGAGCTGATGGAACTTTTTCTCGAATATCATCCAGATATTATTGGACAGGCATGAGGAAATATATTACTGATTATGTCAAGAATTGTGAAGATTGCATAAGATATAAGGCAACGAACCAAAAACCTGCTGGTCTTTTGCAGACACCTGTTCCTGCTCAACGTTTTGAAAGTATAGCTGTAGATCTCTTTGGACCCTTACCAGAATCGAGTGAAGGTATGAAGTGGATCTTCATCGTTGAAGATTGCACAACCAAATGGGTAGAGTTATTCCCATTAAAGCGAGCTACTGCTAAAGAGTGTGCATTAACACTACTTAATGAAGTCTTCTTAAGATATGGATTACCCCGTCGTTTAATAAGTGACAATGGTACACAGTTTGTTAGCGCCATCATGCAACAGTTGTGTTATACATTAAAAATTAATCAAAGTCTAGTTCCTGTTTATCATCCACAGGCAAATCCGGTTGAACGTAAAAACAGAGACTTGAAACCTCGTTTGGCAATCATGGTAGGTAATAACCATACCTTATGGACTGAGAAATTACCATCCATTAGATTTGCATTGAACACTGCAAAATGTGAATCTACAGGTTGCACTGCAGCTTACCTGAACTTTGCCCGAGAATTAAGAACTTTAGATGATGTTACAACTGATCTACGGTCTGTCATTCATAATGATAATTTTGTTCCAGAGTTCACACCTTACTTAAAACGTTTTGAGAGAAACATGTCTCAAATTAAAGAAAATATTGAGAAAAGTCAAGATCGTCGAAAGACATATGCTGATAAATCACGTAAACCGAGCCCTAACTATAAACCTGATGATTTAGTTTGGGTAAAGCTTCACCCGTTAAGTAAAGCGAACCAAAGTAGAACTGCCAAGTTTATGCCAAGGAAAGATGGACCCTATAGAATTTTATCCCAGAAATCACCCTCATCCTTCGTAATAGCTAGTTGCGACAAACCTGATGAACCTTTAGGTGTATACCATGCATCAGCTCTTACACCTTTTAGAAATGCAACACAGAACCAATCTCCTGTGATGCCTTTAAAGAAAAGAGGTCGACCTCCCAAACAAACTCAAACTGGACCTCCCAGGCAACCTTCAAATGTTAATAGCAATCCTGACACAAGTGCCAAAGTATCCAATATCACACCACCTCGCCGGGACGGTTTGAGGCGGTGTAGGGGGAGGATGTAGCAGTTGCATTATTCTCGCCTTCTCTTTTGGATATTAGTTAACTTCCCTTTTGGTTACTAGATGGCAGTGCGTGATTACGTCATCACGCGCGCCATCCCATAATGCTTTGCGCTGGTAGCAGGGAGAGAGGTAACTCCGTCCTAGGCAGCTGTGTACTGGAATGTCTTTGTGTTACGTGTTGTCTTTGCGTGTTTGTACATAGTGTGTGAGTATGATGATTAAAAGGAAATGTTTCCAACAACATTCGTCTCGTTGCTTCCATGCACGGACACCACATAATCTACATACCACCACAAACTACAAATTTATTATTAGATTGTTTTTTATGGTTTTGTACTAAGGTTACTTACATCCTTTAGTTTTTTTTATTTATCAACATTAAATATAAACTACAAATTTATTATTAGATTGTTTTTTAAGTATGATTTTGTATTAAGGTTACTTACATCCTTTTTAGTTATCCTCATACCGTGAGATTATGCGATGATTTTGAATAAGATGGACATTTATTTGTAATTGCTAGTCACATATAATCAGAGTAATATGAAAGAATAAAAGACAATTATTTAGCAATAGAGAATGAAAGATTTAATTCAGATGGCTATAGTCAGTCTCAGGTAGGATATAAAAGTGGTTGCATTTGGAAAGAATGGAGCCCACATTCGCGTCACAAAAGAAGAAAAATCATCGTAAAACAGACATTGAATAATATTTTGATGCATATTATTTTAGAATCTGTACATCAAATTCCTAAATAGAGCCTGTTTGAAAATTTTATTCAGTTTAAAACGTTGACTCTTACTACTGCAGCTGAAAAAGTGGAAACAAATTTTATTTACTCCACCTTTTGTGGTAATTAGTTGACTTAAATTCAATATTTTAATTCATTTGTGTTGCACCACCTTAACTTAGATTTTTCTGAAAAAAATCTTTTTTTATATACGCTTTAAAACATTTAAAGTGCAGATCAGAAATAATTCCAACTAACAGAATATATTAAATAAATATAAGATAATTTTCAATTATTTGATAAAAAACGCTTTTTAATACAAAAATAGAAATGAATAAGCATATTTGATTAACATTTACAATTCATTTGAAATCTATATTCCCAGAGAAATCAAAAGCACTTTGAAATTACACGTATTTTACTTAGAATGTTAAATTTTACTTAGAATTTCGCAAATGTTTATTATTTGTGCATCAATCCATTGATCATTAAATATTAGACAGAAAGGTAATAAAATATAAATGATTCCGTAAAGATCGTAATTTAGCAATATCAATACTTATTCTAATATTACATTCTTATTAACAGTCATCTTTTATAATATTCATGGATTACATACATTAACTTTTCATAAGAAGGGAAATTCCATTTTGCTTAGAAATAGCTAATCGAGATAATTATTCAATGACGATTTAATCATAGTAATTAACATTTAGTTATCTCGGTGAATAGACAGATAAAAAAATTAGAGGTAATATACAATTCTATGACAAGTAAGTATATCAAGGTCTAGAAGTTTTTTGAAAATATTTCAAAAATTTCTTTTAGAAGTGCACATAATTTTCTAAGTTCCAATAGTATGGTAACCTAGCTTCGCTAATGTATAAAAAATTTATTACGTTACTATTTACTTTTCACAACGATTGTCTTTAAAAATTTGTAAAAAGTATTAATTTTTTATAAATTTATAAATTTTTTAATTCGTTTGTGTGATAAGATTTTATTCTTTAAATGAACTTAAAGTATTTTTTTGAAATATATTATAGTTATAAAAAATTTCCTCAAAGTTAATATTTTCCAAATCTTTGTAATTCAGGAAATTTCACCAGAATCTTCATACATTTTTTGATGACAAACATTTTTTCATAACAAGAAATCAATTGAACGATAAAAATTGGTCGTAAAAACAGGTAGTATCGGTCATAAAAATGTAAACAAGCTTGCCAGTTTGAGCCACTTCAATCGATAGCAGTTTTTTGAAGATGTGACGATAAGCATCAAAGTTGAAGAAATGTTCCATTATTTTTGTTTACGTCTGCATCATCAATAAACGAAGGGCTAGAAATTTTATTTTATTTTATTTATAATACTTTTAACATAATAACTTTTATTTGTAATTCTTATAATACAACTTTTCTTTATAATACATTTTAAAAAATGCGTGTCGGAATGTATCGCCGATAGTGTACTGAAATTACAAAATTACCATTCTAAAAATATTTTTAAAATAAGTTCTTGTAAACGAATGTCTTAATTTTTTTAATCAAAATTGTGTTTTAATTTAAAGAAAAGCAATAAAACATACTTATTATGATTACTATCATAATTATGAAATAATATTTATTTGTCTGCTTATTAGTATTGTGATAAATGTTTTTTAACAAAAAAATTTAGAAAATAACAGGCTTAAAAACTTTTTTTAAAGATAGTGAAATTTAGTACTAATCAGATTTAACCAGATCAAATTGCAAATACTTGTGTGACCAAAAATAATTATGAAATTCGTAGTTGACGAAATTTAAACACAAAAAATATTTCATAGTTATTCTATTTTTTTTTAATTATGAAAATTTTAATTTTGATCCTATATAAAACAATGCCGTATATGCTAATATTTTTGATTCATAAAAAAGGAGTTTTAAAGTTAAAATTTGCAACCTACAAATCCTTAAAATTATTTCAAACCTAATGAAGGTTTGTAAACACTAACGATAAAAACAAAATGATAAAGAACTAATGATAAGGTATCAAAACTAGTATGCTACATTGAAGCAATTAAATTGTACGAAAAGTTAAAATTAAAATGTAATTGTAAAAAAAAAAGATTTTTTTAAATCAGGCGCAGTTTTTAAAGATTCTAATATTTGCATTGATAATACTTGAGAGTAAAACAAGATTTGAAAATCTAAAATATTAATCGGATATAGAATTTTTTAGAAGAATTTTTATTGCTAATTAAACGAAATTATTAACCGTCAATTTGAAAATTTACTTTTTTCATCATCATTACTCGTTCTTCTTATATTTAATTATATTGCAGTTTCTCATATAATTATTTTAAACATATTTTTAGAATTTGTTGTAAAGGAAATTATAATTCATTATATTTGTCTTAGAACATTCCATACTCATAACCTTTTAATTTCAATTCCAAAGCTGTTATTTAAGTTGTAAAATTATTAATAATAAGCAAATACTTGAAAAAATTATACTCAATATTTATGAGAATATTTTAAATAAATGGTTAATTTAATTTTGATTCCATGTAAATGATGCCTTCTATAATAATATCAGAATATTTGGTACCAAAATTTCATAACATTTACTGTGACGGATTTTAAAGTAATCAGTAATATGGGAACATCTATTTTTTTATATTTAAACTATTAGAAGTACATAATTTTTTTTAAAAAAACTTTTTATTAAACCTACGATTTTTTTTGGCTGCCCAAAATAAATACATTCAAATACACTTGCAAAATAATTAATTAAATTTGAACAAGCCCTTTTATAATTTTTTACTACTTTTTTTTGTTGACCTGAAGAAACTGACTCACTTCGCGTAAAAATGCATAGCAAAACGAAAGCCGGATTACTTAAGATTCAGATACTGCTAACATTATTCAAACAGATACTGTCCATGAATTATTCGTTTTTCTTTTACAACAAAGAATTCTTTGTTTCAAACAAAATGTTCTAAAATATCAGATATGTAATTTTTTTTTCTAGAAATCACGGGATTTAATCCAAAGAAATATTCATTGTTCATTCTGCGCACATTTCTCTTCGACTAATTGGAGTTATCACGGAGGCAATGCTCCATGCATTATTCCATTTTGCAATTTTCCTGAAGCGCATTCCTATTCTTATTTTGTTTCATTCATTTTCATCGCAGTGCCGTTCCTAAACGTACGTGCTAGTGCCTTGACAGCAGATCTGTTGCTGCTTCGTTTCTAATAAAAATGTGATATTTAATCCTCTTTGACTTCTTCTGCTTTCCAAATCATCAACTTCATTCAGGGAAAAATGGAATTCCTTCCCTTTCCCTCTGCTTTTCTGACAGCCTCAAACATTTGTTCGCCCCTTTTTTTTAATGATCATACGGAAAATCATTTTAACAGCCTCACGCTACATTAAGCAAACTGTCAGCAGAAAGAAATGAATGGGAGTTACGTCGAATGGTACCTCAACACCTTCGCACGCTCTATTAAGAAAGGGCACTTAGGGGGAGGTGTCAGATAGTTAAACGAACGAGAGGTCGTAAAATGTCGCGAATTCAGCATTTTGTTTCAGTTTGTGCTAGGAGAAAAAATCGAAGTTATTTGTTAAACTCCAGGTATTTCTAAAAATCTAATTAACAAAATACATAAATATACCTGTTTAATTACATTTATCAAGTGTTTTATTATTGAACACTATATTTAATCTTTAACTGGCATTATAGTATTTAGCTGTCCAGCGATGATTTACCAAGAATATCCTTTTCTCGCTTATCATATATACTTATTCTTTAACTGGCATTGTAATGATTAGATAAGGAAGTGTTCGCTTTTTGACTTTATTGAATATTTAACCCATAAATGGTATTAAAATTTTTCCAAGAAAGGGTTACAGTCTGAATTTTCTTTTGCGCGTAATCTTTAACTGAAATGCTTAATTATTAACTGGCATTTTGATAACTCACCAAGGGAGTGTTCTCTTTTTGACTACCGCATGTACTTAATCCTTAACTGGCCTTCTAATGGTTCACTAAGGAAGTGTTCGCTTTTTGACTCTTGAATATTTAACCCATAAGTGGCATTGAAGAATCGCTAAGGAAGTGTTAAATCTGGACTTAACATACGGTCTTAACATATTATACGTGTACTTAAGTCTAGACTTAACATGAGTCTGGGCATATTATACGTGTGATTCTTAACTGGCATTGCGATGATTCACTAAATAAATGTTTTCTTCCTGACTCTCATAAATGTTTAATCCTCAAGTAACATTCAAAGGATCTGCTAAAGAAATGTCCTCTTCTAGACTCTCGTATATATGTAATCCTTCTCTAACAATGAAGGGATTTGCCAATGAACCTATCTCTTCTAGACTCTCCTAAATATTTAATCCTTAACTGACATTGTAAGTAGTCTCCAAGGAAAGGTTCTTTTCTAGACTCTTAAATACTTAATCCTTGACTGGCATCTTGATGATTCTCGAAAAGAGTGTTCTCTTCTCTACTCTCATAAATATTTAATCATGAATCAGCAATGGGTACTGGTCAGGGGTGATCGTTCTGTGAATGAATGAATGTAAGCACGAATGAATTCCGCCCCATAAAAAGGGTATATAACATATGTGATCTAGAAGTCAGATTTCATATTTCGAGTGTTCAGTTGTCCATACCGTCAGAAGCTATTGCAATCATCCTTCGAAAAGTAAATAAATTATAAATTTTCTTTGTTAACCAAAGTAAGAATTGATTTCAAAAAATTGCAAGAAAGGGCTTTCTCTACTGTCATAATCCAATACTCGAATAGGCAAACGTACTTTCTGTAAATATATTTTGTTAAACATTTGATAGGGATCTACAAATTTGGTTTTTATTCTGTTTAAAAATTTTAACAGTTACTTCTAAAGCAGTTTTAAGTTATAACACTCCCAGACGAATAATTTGATTGATGCGCATTATGCCAAAAATGTGTCTTCGGAATCATATAAGAGATCCAACATTATTTATTCCTTTAGTCACCATATGCTACAATATTTTTATTACCAGGCTTGTTTATTCCAGCAATGTGCTAAGTACGATAGTAACTATTTGAAAATTTCATTTAACATTAATTAATTCAATGATCATTATATGACGTTTAACAAAAACTATAATACATTGCAAAATATTCCATTTTAATAAAATATTTTCTATTTACCAATCAATAAGGCTCTTGGAAGCTCATTAAAATTAATTTCTGATACATTTAAAAATTCTAAAAAACAATTCTAAATATATCAGTAATTCCACTGTCCAAACGGACAACTTATTTTTCCTATGGTCTAATCGTATTGATTCATTCTCAGAAAAATGCATTTAAAATGCCTTTATTCATAACTTTTAGTTTCACTTTTTATCGAACTGCGTAATTTATAAATCTTTAAAGGTCACATATTATTTTCGAATTCATTAATTAACCCATAACACCAGTGTTTAAAATTTAGTCAGTAAATACGTATAAAACTAGTATGGAATTATGGACATCAGTTTATTATTGAAACCCCTTTACTATGCCTAGTTCCAACAAAAATCCACTAAAAATCTTATCTTCAAAGATGACAAAAAGAATAGAATAGACATTAACTGGGAGAAAAGTTCACCAAATTATATCCAAAGTCTCTCGAAACTCAGGATTATTAAACAAGAAATATAATATTTTTGTAATCAATCAAGTACCATTCCCTTCATACATCAAGCTGTCCAAATCAAAACCACGGGGCAAAAAGATCCTATTAAAGAATCTGGTCATTGGAGATGTTGAAAAATGAGAATTCACTTCATTATGACTTTAGATGCCCTCTCACTGAATTTTTTCATCTTAACAAACTTATAAATGGAATCAAACCAATCTGGAGGCTCAAAAAGAAAACCAACTGTTTAAGATCAAAATCAAAAAATCTAGATACATATTTTGTCCAACCATGACAACAGCCACGCGTCGATCTGAAAAATAAATTAGAAAGCAGAAAACAATAAGCGTGAGAATATATTTGGGAAAACTATAAAAATCCGATATTTCTAGATCAAGGACTGGATTAATACATTTAAACGATAACCCCAATCAAATCCTCTAAGAAATTTAAATTCCACCTTATTTTTCTTACCAAAGTCACTCATTTTAGATTTTAGTTTTGTGAATTGTATACTTGTTAGATTAATGTATTGAGTATTAAATGTAATATTTCGCCTTTTTTTTTAAAAAAAATAATTTAATCGGGGTCATATCTGTTCAACTGACTTGGACTCTTAACTTTTCTGTGTTTGGTCGTATGTGTATAGTGGCGAAAAAAAGAAAGAAAGTAAGTACATTCTTGTCAAAAATATGATAAACACTGGTCAACAATTTAGGATAAGTATTTACTGCAAGGAGAACTGAAGAGTATTTTATTCAGAAATAAATATTAAATGATTAATGGTTAAATTATGGTGATTAGTTATAACTGGATTAGATTAGCCTGGTTTATTAAGGGCGTTGGATTCGCATCCCTTGTGCTACAATTTTGAACCTGCCAGCCGAAGACTCTTCGTGTGTGTGGTTGTTGGAGCAAGTTATATAAGTCGAGGTCACAAAGTCACCGTGTCGAGAGTAAGAGCACAGGAGATACTGGGTCAGAGGTGATCATTCTCTGTTCCAGATCCGAATGAGAATCTGTGGATGAATGAAATGAATCAATGAAGTCCGCACCATAAAAAGGGTTTGTAACGTGTGTGAGATAGACGTCAGACTTATCTCTTCGGGTACTCAGGGATTCAAAGTATCCGAAGAAGCAACTGTAATCCTCCTTCCGTTGCAAAGCGGAACACGAGACAATTCAATAGTTAAAACAGTTGAGTTTTTTTCTACAGACATTTGCTTTTCACATGATAAAAAGCAGACTTTCTTCTAATATAAATCTAATACGAAAATTAAATCAATTTTTCACAATTTATTAGCACAAACTATTAAAAATATAAAGAACGGTCTATTCCTGTTCTATTGATGCATATTTTTTGTTGAAGTTCGTACATATTCAAATATTTGTATTATACTAAAATCAAAGTGATATTATCTGGATAAAAGGTTTGATATTTCACTTATAAAGAAGTAATTGATATTCAAACCTAAAAGCATCAATCAGTCAGTCTTAAATTTTATAATGAAAGGTAATTGCTTTATATTTCTTTTTTTACGATAAAAATGTTCCATTCAATCTTCAAGTCATAGTTGAATTTGCTTACTCGATCAAAAAATGCCGCATATAAAAGAATGCTGATAATAAATGCCTTAATTTATGCTTAATAAAGAAGTCTAAAAATAAATCCGTAGATTTTAGTAAGAGAAGAATAATTACTTTATTGATAAATGCCCCCCATTCTTAATAAAAGCACCGTTTTTTACGACTCATTAATTTTGGTTTTATCAAGCATAGCGCGCTACCTCTATAATGAACCTGAATTTTTTTTCTTCCTTATTTTCTGCTAGTTTCTTCCTTCCCTGCAGAAGTAGTCATTAATTCTACGAAGGATAATCATTCATCCAATTATCGCTCATACTGATCCAATTTTTCCCCTTCTAAATTGGAATCAATTAATAAGAGAGCTTAGCATGATTATTAAAATCCAGAATATTTAAAAGTAGTCTTTGATGGTATCCTTAGATTAAATGAAATGAAAAATGTATCGCAAAAAAGTCGAAACTTCGATATTTTACTGAATTAAATTTAAAATTATTTTAATGATATACTCCAATAATGATACAAGCATATTCTTAAAACATCCATTAAAAATTTCATAATAATTTAGAAAATAAGTAATGTTTAAATAAATGCAAAATATAACAAGTCAGTTGATGGATAATTTTATCTTCATATTAAAATCTTAAGAAATGTTATATTTAATTTAAACGAATATTATATATATATATATATATAACAGTGTTTGTAATAGTATAACAAATACTGTTTGTAACTGAATTTAGGCTTGTGGCCGAAACTAAGGAGAACAATTGGGGAATTTTTGAGTTATTTTTATTTAATCTCAAAAGACAGCATTAAGTACAACCAGCGAGAACACAAATGCATACGAAAGTGAAAAAGGGCATGAAATCCTTTATCCCTGGTCTTAGATACCATGAGATTCTGATAAATATGACACGTGCCGAATTTTGACCGGGATTCTCACAAATGTTGAACCCGACAAGAGAAGCGTAGGAATCATATAGAAGATAATGTTTACATCAGCGATTCTATTCGTTCACTCGGCACGTGAAAGTGATGACGCAGTATTTTTACAAAGGCTCAGTTGATTTAATTAAATAAAAAAAGTGGAATGGGATCATAAAATAAGGAAGTATTTTGAAATGACTTTGATACGGATTGAAATAAGCTAAAAATTAAGAAATAAATTAGTATCAAATTTATTATATATATATATTGTTACAAGAGTGCGAATGGCACGAAAATGCGCCAAAAATGGCGACGTTTGGCGAGGAGCCTCGCGCCAGCTTGATTGGTTTGGCGAAAGGAATAGTCTAGCTGCTGGATTGTGCGCGTTGTTTTGAGAATTTTCACGAGATTCGGTGCACGCTCTTCTTCGGCTATATAAGGACGAGTAGCCGGAGTGAGTGAGTTAGTTGCGAGTTTGCTCTGAAATAAAAAGCGTCTCGTTGGACTAAAGGATTTGTGAGCTGCGCTTACGTTTGCTTTAAACGTTTTATTATTGAGCTCGCTGTGATTTACTGTTGCTGTGCTATATGATAGCTGTTTTGTAGTTTGTTTTATTGTGCGTAAGACTTGCATTTACGCTGTAAGTGACTGTCGACTGCTGAATTGTGTTTATCTGAAATTGTTACTCTACCAATTATCCTGTACATAACTGTAAATAGCTGTAAATAAATTTGTTTGTGCTGTCCTCAAATAAAGTCCATTAAATCCGAACCCGCTAAGCTAAAAAACGTAACAATATTATATTATATATATATATATATATATATATGAATGCTCTGAATTTACATGTTTCAAATGAGGTGCCCCGTTGTGCTTCTTTTATAAGAGGCAAAGGTTACTAAATCTAATGAAATTTAACGGAAATTTTTTTTGAAGTCCCAACACTGTAAATGCACATCAGTATACTTCTTTAGGTAAGATTTCGTGATCCGCATCTTATCACAAATTAAATTATGGAAATTAACTGTAACATTCATAAGTAATATTCTTATTTTAAATATGGTAACATCATGTTATATTAAGTAACATACGTAGATTTCACAATTCCGAGTTCTATAATTGTATTTATAAATGCAAAGTGTTTAAAAAATAACGATTTATTAACAGCGAAAATAGAACCACTTTAAATATCTTCAAGTCTTTTTAGTATATCCTATTAAAAATGTTACAGGTTTATTAAATTGTATTTTTAGGAGCATAATTTGTTCCAATATATTACTTCACTGTATCAAATAATTATATTACTACATAGAATTATTTATATTTTAACTAACCATTATGCGTATCCTTTTACGTTTCTGAATTTTATTTATATGAATTTTTAATGTTGAAATGTTTTCTGTTTTTAGATTTGCAAATGACGTGCATAATCTTCCATTGATCTAAGGTTCAAAATTTGGACAGTTCGGTAATAGATCCATTAAAAAAGAAGCCTACTCATTTTCAAAACATTATTTTGTAATTTACATTGATTATATATTACCCACAAATTCAAAGAACAAGAGAATTTTAAATAAAATTTCATTCAATACCTAAACACTGGATCGGAGAAAAATCCTCTTTCGAATTGAGAAAAGAGAAGTTTTCTCAAATTTTTCTTCAATTTTTATCTATATATGGTAAAACAAAACAAGAAACTATTTTATTAATGAACTAAAAATACTAATGGAGGAGCTTTATCCAGTTAAATGCAATCGCGTCGGTTGGAATCCTTTCTTCTAAACACCATAGATATTCCACCAAGCTTTCTTTATAGATTAAGATTAGGTTTAATACTTCTTTACCGAATTCAAGACAGCCATTCTTTAGAAAATACAGAATTTCAAACTTAATTTCTCATCATAAGCTTTCGTAATATAGATAATAAATTTACAAATCTTTTTCATAAATAATATTTATGGGAGGAAGCAAATATTTGGGATGCAGCTCTTAATTTAGTAAATTTCAATGTAAAGCAATATATGCATTTACGTAACTATATAATTTTAAAACAAATTTACTTGGCTTCGAAATGTGTATTAAAGCTAAAATTTTACTTCGTTAAAGCTTGCAGTATATTATTCATATACTATACTTCGATGAAATTAAACTAAAGTAAACATAATTTTCAGTTTTAAATATTAAGTTAAAGAATGTTTGCCTCTCTCTTATAAGATATCTCTCTTTAAAAATGATGAGAATACTTGATCTAAATAAATTCGGGAACTTAATAAAAACATTAAAAGAAATCAGCATTTTAACTTTAGTATTACAAATTTTGTTAAATATTTGATCAAAGCATATTAAAAAAATAAAAATAAATTCTTAATTTTTAATACATCTGTTTTATTAATGAGAAAAGTAAACTTTACTACCAGTAAGTTTGCACAAATTATTATTTGTAATAAATTACTAAACTTCATGAATAATTTCATAAAAAAAGTGTACTTGCATTTCAAAGTTTTTTAACGAAATTCTCTAATGTAAGTATGAAAAATATATTAGCAAATAAATATTTTTTTCAAAAGTTCAATGCTAATGAATGAAAGATGAATACAAAAATATTAAACGCTTTATATGAAGATGAAACTGCATCGCAATATTTGTATTTTTTATAAGCTTAACAAATTTCAAAATAATAACTTACCGTATTTTAAAATAATTAAAATTTCAGATACAATTTAATTAAAAATTTTATCTGAAAAAACTGAAATATACTGCAATATATACAAATTTCCATATTCTTAGCGAATTTTTGAAATTGTCCTTTAGAATAGTTAAATAATTAGCAACTATCTGCACATATTTTAAATATGGCTCGTGAACTTAGAGATAAAACAGCGAATTTTATCTTAAACCATAATGGGATCCTGTCTCTCTTTTTTTTTGTATGTTCTTACATTACGTAAATGAAACTCTTCCATAGAGCGGGGTTTGATGAGCAGATAACACTTATTTGCTCTTCGTCATACAGCCATCAAAATCTCAGAATCTTGCGACATGATGCGAATTATTTGTTGTGCGGGTAATGCTTATTTTCTCTTCTTCACGTGATCATCAAGATCTCGGAATCTTACCTAATGCTATTTATTTGATGTGCAGGTAACATTTATTTGTCCTTCATCTTACGGACAAATCTTTTCTAATGTGAAAAGCATATGGAACCTGGTCCATATGCTTCCATGGATGAAACAGTCATTGGATTTAAAGAACTTATCAATACTGCAATAAGCCCATTTAACAATGTAGATCTTCATGAACAAACTCTCCTGCATATAAGATGATAGCCGAGTTACGAAATGTTCTCACTAAAAAAATATTTAACTGAAAAAAAATGGATTATAATATTTTATTTCATATGCTGCATTTAACTTGAAAATATAATCATTTAATATCAGGCCATTCATTTGCCCTAAAATTGTATATAAAAAACAATATCAACAGAGTTATAATTTATTTATTGATTGATTTGCATTATGATCGATAGTTAAATATGCAGTTTTCGTATTGGTAGATTTTGTATTGAAATGGAAATTTGATAACTTCTATGCATATATATTTAATAATAATAAAAGGACTGTAATCAAAATCTCATTTCCTTACCTCTTTTAATTTAGTTTGTAGCTTTAAATGTTCACATGCAAAAACAAATTTCATTTTAAAAATTGTGTTTTTTGAACTATTAGAAGCTTAAAATGATAAGATTAATTAATTACAATATATTATAATTATTAACAATTATTAAACACAACCTCTTGTACATATTAAGAGGTTACTACGTTTCTTGTACATATTAAGAGGTTAAGCGTTACTACGTTTTAAGTGACCTTCGCCTCACAACAATTATGAAATATTAACTTTTAGCGGGAATTTAATTTTTAAGTTCAATTTATCCTATCATTCTTGGCGTGTTATTCGACGACTAATCCATGGCTGGCGTTAACAGTATCCGAAAATGTCATTTGTGTGTTAGATACGCTTTTCTCGACGTATTGAAAATTTGATTCAAAACTATAAGTGATTCAAAATTATAAAATTTCATATAGATTTGATGAGATTTTTGAGCCATTTCAGAATAACCCCTTCCGAGTTATCACGTTTTCATATTTCTAAAAGTACAAAATCTCATAATAAGATTTGACTCAAAATTTGCAATGTGTCTATTATTTTTTTCTATGTGCTGTATTTTTGACCAACCTTTTTATTATAAACCAAAATTATGTTTTTTACATTAACGGTTTAATTTGCAGTTTTCATTTATTTTTTATAGTTGATAACAAGGGCCTAAAATTTAACATATGTTTTGTCCATAGTGTGTTAGTTGATTTGATGCGTCTTATCACGTTTTTCTATAAAGATTCAAATAAATATGCAGTTCTGCTCCCATATTTGAAATAATTTATAAACAAAAGGTAAGGAGGGGTATGAGGCCTCTCCTTTCTATACATTCATTAACTTTATATAAAGTTATTAGATTTAATGCTTAAAATAATTTCTCTAATTAAATCCTTCAATTATTGTAAATCAAAACCACACTTTAAAATTTACAATTGGAATAATTTTACTTCGAATGTCGAAATACTACAAATTCCGAACCTACCCTCGATCGTTTACTTTTTCTTTACTTCTCCCGTGAAATATTTGCTTTCATCAAAACGAAATTCCTTTTTTGGATCTTTTCTCCGTGCCAATCGAAATGGAAGTGCGAGAGATTCAAGTAAAGCACACGGCGTTAAGATTTTCGAAACACAGCAAACGATAAGAACGAGTGTGTGGGGATAAGGGGAGGGGAGAGCTGGGAGGGAAGAGAAAGAATCCAGTAGCAATAATTCGTTCGATTTCAACTGGTCGTCGTTATTGCAGACGTTAAGAGCCCTTTGTTATTGTTTCGGCCCGACAAAATGTCGTGTTCTGAGCAGACACAGTGCCTAAAGTGCCTGTTATTGGACCATAGCTTGTCGCAGCTGCAACAAGATACTTGGTTAGGCCTTGTTTTCGAATTTTTTTTTCATACAAGGGAAAAAGACAGAATTCTTTCAGAAATGTTTTGGTTGTTTGCGTTGATAAGTTATCCAGTTATCTACTAGGATGGCTTTCTTTTCTATTTGTTTGTTTTAAGTGTCTGTTTCTTCGGCGTCTATTGGCACTTTTTCATTTGTTTCTTACAGTGCTACAGGAAAGAAGGCGATATAAAGTTTAATCTGAACTTGATGTGTTCTTATAAATTACCAATTCACAACTGTCGAATTATTAATTAAATTTTTTTTGTCTATTTGCTTTTGGCAATCAGTTGGTTTTGTCCGGATTATTTACTGCTAAAAATATCAATTTATTTAGTCTTAATAGTTTAATAACAATTAAAATAATTGAAATTCAAATTTTCGGCGGACTACATTTCCGAACATCTGGCTTAATATGATGGATGGAAGGACAGACCGTATAACAAAGAAAGCCGGATAGGTTGGAGTTCCATGAATTCCTTTCTTTGATCATGTAATACTAGAAGACAAAGTTTTCATACCAAAACTCACTTATAATATGCATTTTCTCATAGAATACGAATGCCATTTTTCTCAATGAGAACGCTACCGAGGCTCGGTGAATTAAAGAAGCAATTGCCGGTAATATGTCGATTTAAAATAGAAATCTCTGTATTAGTAGTTTATATATGTTTTTACATTTTACTACGCATTTCAAGAATTTATGAGAAAAAAATTAAGTAACTGATATAGTGCGTTCGCATTTTAACATAAATTTTGTAATGCTCAACATAATTCGAAGAAACATAAACTAATTTTTAAAAAAAAATCGTAGGTTTAACTCTTAAGAAAATTAGCTGAAAATGATTTTATTTTTCACTGATAAATGATTACATATATATGATTATATAGGTACAGTAACCCTTAAATAAGAGTAAAAATTATCGCATTTAGATTTAGAGAAAATCATAAATACATGGCTCAATAAACATTTCACTTTCTTCATTTAATTACGAAAAAGCCGGATCTAGGTCACGAACCAGATACCCTGAAATGTGTCGTTGTTGTTTCTTATGGCACTCGCCATAGACAAGCTCGCTGAGGTAGTCAGAGATTTAAGCTTAATCAGCATATCTTGTTTTGTGGTAGCGCCGGCTGGGGCTAAAAGTGCGACTTTGCTATTCACTAATTCACTTGCACTGATCCTTTTTACAGGGGGCTACATTCACATACCTGATAGATTGTTCCCAAGACTGATATGTTTAACCCTTTGAAGTCCGAAAAATAATTAGATGCAACACTATTCGCCTAATAAAAAGATTTGTTTATTGCTATAAAAAATAAATATATATAATATATATAAGTCAAATTTCTTTGAAAAATGAATCTACATCTCTTAACCATTATGTAAGCGTTTTAATAATTAAATTTGAAAATTAAATAAATAAAACGTCAAAATGATGCACAGTCTTGAATATCGAGTCACCCTCGACATCGGACAGCAAAGGGTTAGAGACAAGTGATATTAAAATCGTTTTCAACATTACTAGATTCGAGAATTAACCCCTTAACTGGTTTATTTTCCTTACTATATAATAAGATGACACACTCTATTTTCGGAATATTTTCTTATTTTGATTCAAATGGAAATCCATGGAATACTTGGTTTATCTATACATTCGAAGTCATTTTACCATTGAATTATAATTGTTGTGCATGATTTATTTTTTGTTTACAACTATCAAAATTCGATAAATCGATGCACGTACGGCGTACGGGTAAACCGGTTAAGAGGTTAAAGCTTCATTATTACAAAAATATAGAGAAAAACTAAAAATTACAATAACATTTAAAAATAATAAAAATGTCTTACGTATTTAGTATAGCTTAGGGAACCGATATAAAAATTAACGCCTTCAAAAATTTGTTCAATATCTTAATCAAATCGTAGAATATTGCAATGCTCACAAATTTTTTAATTGCCACTGTCGTTTTTCCGTTGCCATTGCCATATGCTTTAAACAATATTGATATGATTTTAAAATGTAAGAAAATTAGAATAAACCTATTTCATCTTTTTTATATAACTGAACAGCCCGTTATGACAGTCTTAACATTTTTAATGTAATCATCACTCTTGATAAAACACAAATGTATTTTTATTTATCCTTTTTTTATTACAGGAGATTTAACCAACTTCAACTCTCGTCACAGCTTATTATGCCATATTTCAGATATTTTTATTGAGAAAAATAGAAAGTTAAATACTTCCTTTATAAAAATAATGTATTTTCATTTATAAAAAAATAAATTTACTATAGAATATTCAAATTTTAAATCCGATTATTTTAAATTATGTTAATTCAAATATTGTTATATTTGATTTTTTAATTTAAATCAAAATCTTAATAATGATTTTTAGGCATAATTAATGTTTGGCCATAATTATTTTCTTCATGAAATGACGCTTTATCTGTGATGCCATAAGAGCATAGCAGGTCAGATCTACGAACTAGTCATAATAAAGTGAATAAAATTAATTAAAAGGCTTTATTGAGTTTAATCAAACCATAATACATTTGTCGTTCAGTTAAATCTCAGGATTTTTTCACCGAAAATCCTTTAGATATGATAACATAACAATACGTAGCTTTCAGATATCCTACGTTTATATATATTTATTAACTTAATTATTAATTTTTATTTAAATAAATTGAAAGGAATTACTGATATTGCTGATATAAATTCTGAATTTTTGAAGTATTAACTTTCATTTTATTATACTTTATTATATATTCCTATTCTTGAACCCCAATAGGGAATACTCATAATATAGCAGTATAAAACATTATGCTGGCATCATAAAAATATAAAATATTATATAATATATTACGAATATTTTTCAATAAAGTTCATCAAAAATAACGAAATCTCAAAGTATCTCTTAAACTAAATTAAAATAAACTCTACTGTCTATATTTAATGCTCGTTTCAATATGTTGAACTAAAATATTACTGAAATTGTAGAATTGGATTTTGCTTTTCGAGATTTTTAATATTTGATTATATATTCAAAATTTCCTTTTTTTTTTTTGGCAAAAAACGAAATATAAACTATCGCATAAAGTTTTATAAATATTTTTAATAGAGTCGAATAAAACCCAAAATAACACTTAAAGTACATTAAAATTGAGTCTATTGTGAAGTAAAAAAATAAAAATAAAATCAGACACCAAAGCTTTTGCACGACTGCAAATAATAAATAATTCGTCTAGTCAAAAGATTAGGATTTCATTTTTGACTGTCTGCTATGCTATTTTAATCTTGTTTGAAGGAGGCGAAGCGTAGGAAGTTTGGTTATAAAATCCCAGTGAAACTGTTTTCACGTATCTAATAAAGAATGAAGTACTCAGTAGGCCTTTAAAAGTTCAGAAATGTTTTGTGTCTCCAGCATGTACCAGTCTTTCCACTTTCTGAGATTGGTTGAAATACTTTATGAAGCTTCAACTTTTAAAATATGAAGTGCAATCTGGTTATATTTTGAAATGTCATGGGTTGAATTTGAATTAAATTTGCATGTATCATTGTTTAGAAGGAAAAAAAACTTAAGCCTCCCTCTGAGAATATTTTTGTCATGGCAAAATTCTCAAATTGCTAAGAAGATTTATGCACATTATTATTCTAAATATCTTTACTAATAATAAAGCAAAATGTGTGTGTATGAGTGAGTCTGTGTTGGGGCTGTTTACGCTGTTACACTTAGAAATAATAAGTTTTATAGATACATACTTTTAGAGATGGGATGCACATGAAATGGATTTCTTTAATGTTCAGAAAAAATTTCAATTAATTAAAAATTAAGGTATTAAGCTTAGTTAATTTCGAATATATTGTAGCATAAAAATTAATTTTACAACATTGTACATTTTACAGCATAATATAATTTATTATATTCTTGAAATTTCAAAAATATAATAAATTAGGGCATCCACTTTTGTTGCTTTTATTTTTTATTGGATTTAATTACCTTTAAAAGAAGTTTTCAGTATATTTACAGCAATATTTTCTTTATCATAAAGGGAACGACCATCGGTTTCAATGGTTACTATTTATATTTCGCCCTATTTTTATCTTGTATTGTTGATGCTCAAGATATGAAAGTTTGGTATTTTCCCTTGTAGAATGGGTTTTTGTTTAATGCGTGCATTTATAAATTTTTCGAATACTATTACAATTCCTATGGGGCTGTGCTTTAAAAGTAAGCTGTGATTAACATATTTTAAAAATCATTTTTAGGTTTTTTTATATTATTGTATTTTTAGAAAAAGGAAGACATTCTATTGAATGATTATTTGATTTGTTGCCTAAAGCCTGATATACATTCTATGGCATATACAAAATTTCAGCCCTGAAAGATATTCATTTCTATATTTATTTTTTATGAACATGTTCGATTCCGCAAATGTATTACTAAATGGGCTAAAATCTAATAATTTCTCTTTTAAAATTAAAATTAAATTCGAAGCGAAATGTCAAAAAAAAATACAGAAGCTATAACAATATAAACATCATTACACAATGGCATAAATGTATGATGTTCCTTAATCCCCATGACTACAAATAAGAATAGTTTGTAAAGGAAGCCTTTAAGACTAAGTGATAAATATAAGATTCATTTGCAATTTTAGCGTAACCATCAATCTAACCGAACCAGCTGATGGACAATGACAGCTGATGTTAAATATATTATAACAATTTGACCTTTGTTCCATCATTTATTGAAATTGTATTAAATTCCTCATTTATGAGACGAAAGGAAATATTCCCTTCTCAAATTATTGAATGTATTCACAGTATGGAATTTTGCTTCGAATGCTTCATTTCCCTTTTCCTAAATTTTATTATTGATTTACAAAATTGGAATAAAAAACAACTTGCCAAATACCATCTGTCTTCATCATTGATGTTTTTGAATTATTGGGTTCAAAAGCATAATAACGGACAGACAAATAAATAGCTTGCTAATGTATTCCAGGAAAAATAATTAATTCTTAGGTTTTTATAGCATTCCTAATGTCAACTAGTTCGGGTTTTTAATTATTTTATTCATAGATTGATCAATAAACATGAATAAAGATATTTCAACAAACATGCTTCTCGGATTTATAAAACAAACATTCACCAACTCTTTCTTGCAATTACAATACTTCGTTCATCGGAAATAGATAAAAGTGAACAAAAAAGGTGAAAGAATTATATCTACTCTTAAAATTTATAAATTGTTGAATTTTAAAAGATGGAGATCTGATAATTTATTTAATCAGCTTAATATTAATGATATCAAACTTGAGTCTTGAATGTTGTGTATATATTTTGAAAAAAGAGTAAGCTTAATAAAATAAAAGCAATTATAGCCTGCCTGAAAAATTGACCTTAAAATGTTATCCCTACTTATAATGACTTGGTTGCAAACTAAACAGCTTAGCTTAGTTTATTTATATATTAATGTCCAGCTGTAAAGAAATAATAGGGCTATTTTGTTACAGATCCCGTAGTTTTGAACCACGGCCAGATGGCGAGGACGATGGCTGAGCTTGCATCTTTTATCCACACCACACCACAAATGGGTTTCGAACCTGAAACCTGAAGTTCGAAAAACAAACCTCAAGAGATGAGGCCTTATCGCCAGGCCACCCATGACCCCTCAAACTAAAGAGAGTGAACTCCTTAAAATTACTCTCTCTCTCACACACACAAACAAAAGGTATTATTTCTCTTCCACAAGTATGAGATTTTCATCTTGGACAAGAGTGCTCAGATTTTTATTTTTAGTTTCCCACGAAGAATTTTGTGCTTCGCAGTATAGTCGGAGAAAAACAGGTGCTTAGATATAAATCGTAGGGCTTTGGAGAACAAGAATTATGAAATATGGATGGCCCCATAAAACTAATAATTTTACTAAAAGAAATCTGTTGTTGTTGTTGTTACTAATGGCACTTGCCATGGGCAAGCCCTCCGCTGATACAGCAGCAGATTTAAGCCGAAAGGAGCGTCTCTTGTTTTTGAAGTTGCGTCAACTAGGGCCAAGAGTTCGACTTGACCACACACTCACCACATTTGCTTGCACATCCCCTTTTTACAGGGGGGCACAGTCACGCATCTCACAGATAGCACACAGAAGAACCACCCTGCTCAAACCGAGTCTCGAACCCGGGACTCCCAGAATACGAGGAAGACGCGCTACCTCAGTGCCAGAAAGCCGGCAAAAGAAATCTAGCGATCTTAACTTATTCGAGGGCGTATGGTTAATATTCTGAAAGAATATTAAAACCTTTGAGTGAGCTGAAACTGAAATTGATAGAAAACTGTATTTACAAACTAAATTTCAATAATTTCGCCGTGAGATTGGTGTAAGACTGATTTTTTTATTTATTTATTTAACTTTAGCTTTTATATGCATATCAAAGTGCAGGCAATCAACCCCCGAGACAAATTTGGCTCCGAAATTTCATAAATTTATAAATTTTAGATTTATAAACTGCGTACCAATTTGTACATGAAGAACTTTACATTTTTTAAATGGAACTGCATCCTTTTACTTCAATAGCCAGACTTCCTCAGAGAGGACCTAGCTCAAAATTTTATAGAAATTCATAAATTAGATTTTAAGTTAATATATCAAATTTTTGAGAATGACATTTGTTGTTCACATTTAGACAAAATTGCCAAAATGTGTTTTTCAGACACTGTAAAATATGAAAATTTGTCACAATCTTAAGTTGGAATGGTTCTTATGATCATAATACTTTTTTATGTATCTACTATTGAATTGGCATATTTTGACGATCATAAAATTACCCTATTAGATACTACGTATATTAGAAATAGGTACAGAAATATTAATGTCAAACTGTATAATTTAAAACATGGAATAAATAAGCTTTGTTGAATAGATTCGAATTGCATAAATTTAAATTCGCATAATTCAATTTAAGTGTAAACAAATACTTGAATAAGAAGTGTCAATTCGTTATAAATCATAACCGGCAATAATTAATCGATAATATTTGTACATTTGGAATAATTTCTAGGCTAGATCTCTAATTTTCGCATTTGACTAAAAGCATACGGGTAATCTTATCGTTTGCTTAATACTCGAATTCATAAAAGCAGACGCCGTCTTTTCAACTACAAAACCAACAGCTCACAAATTAAATGGTTGCTTATCTCGTATTTTTTTCTACCATGTACTTTTACATTATTTTAATATTTCTTTATTTTTGTTTTTATCATGAAGACATATAAGTCTTTATTCTTTTGGTTGTTAATATATTAAAAGAGATTAGAAGTAATAAATACGGTTCACTATTTTATTAGGAGTATAAAAGTTTTAGTGATAGTAAATATTTATTTCTAAATCATTACATAGTTTTAGCATATTGAACGGATGAAGTAAGTGATAATATTACAATACTAAAAAATTATTCTGTGTTTAATTTTTTTGTTAACTCTGATTTTACTTTATATATATATAACCAAAATGCTCATTAGACTTTATTAATTATGCTAGTATCCAAAACATTCTGAAATTAATCACTTATTAAAATGTAAATAATAATTTATAAATATTTTGTTATTACATTCATTTATGAATGGGATGATAAAATTCCGAAAAGTCATTAGATATTTCATAAGTTTTTTTTCTTTCTTTTCATTGGTATTATTTTGTTATCTAATGAATGGAAAGTTTTATGATTAAAAAAATTTTAAAACAATCATATTTTTATTGTTAATTTTGTTGAGATATGTACTTACTACCTTTATTACCAATTCAAATTAATTCCAACATTTCATTTTCATCTTACCCTACCTTTGGAGTCTTCAACAACGGAAATATGGAAGTTGGATTCACTTAAAAATGTGAATTAAGAACCCATCTTTTTTTCCTGACTTCAAGAATAAGATATAGGTGGATACATATGTCAACGGCAATAATTTGGAATAGAACTCTCTACGATCATGGTCCTAATTACTTTGTTAATCTGATCAATCCTTAATTATGTCACGTTCTTAGATATTAATAGTTCAGTAGTGATGATTTAAATATTGATATATAGAAATTATATTCAGGTAAACATTAAAGTACAATTCCCTCAATCCTTAGTAATAATTATCTTAATTGATGGGAACAGTAAAGGTACCCTCTTTATAATGCTTTTATACTAAACAAAATAAATTTAAAGGTAACTGATATAACTCCCTAAAAGTAACATTATTATAATTTTTAAATTACACTCACCAGATTAATTTAAATCGGGCAGCATCTGATGCTTTAATCCGAATTACTTCCAATGAACAGCTTCTTGACTCAAGTGCTCTAGTGCGATTTGGGATATTCTAATTTTTGAGATCAGAATAATATAGATTGCTGCCAATATGTAATCAGAATTTTAACCTTTTGCAACCCGAAAAATAATTAGGTGCAAAATTATTCACCTAATACAAAGATTTGTTTATTGCTATGAAAAATAAATACATATAACTTTTTTAAGTCGAATTTCTTAACCATTCTGTAGGCGTTTTTAACAATTAAACTTGAAAAATAAATAACTGAAACGTCAAAATGATGCACAATCTTGAATGGTGAGTTAGGGGCACCACCGGAGTGCAGAGGGTTAATTAGTAATTTCTAAAGCTTAAACGAAGTAACCAAATATTCCATGGTTCCAATTACCTCATCTTAATATATATAATTCTTTATGAAGTCACATGAAACATATTTTCTTACATTTTATGAAAGGCAATTTTATTTAAATTTATATGATTCTAATATTATCAAATTCTTGGTTGGAAAGAAGAAACTAGTACACCCACAAAGAAAATTGAAATTTTAAAGGCATGAATTCAAATAAATGACAATTTTGGCTAAGTACCTTTTTCTATTATTCAAAGGAAGTACATTAACACTTCTCATTCTGAAAAGCAATTCTATGCATAATTAATTACTCATCTAATACAAAAATTGTTTATTGCTTTAAAAAATAAATATATGCGATTGTTTTATGTTGAATTTTCTCGAAAAATTTATCTTCTTCTTATTATTATTCTGCAGGTATTTTATAAAATCAAAATTTTAACGTCAAAATAATGCACTGTTTTGAATATTGCGCGGGAGTCATCATCCAAATGCAAAGTGTTAACTTAATAATATTTCAAAACATGGTTAGTGTGATAATGTAGGACTCCAACTTCAGTAATTAAAATCTTAGTGTTATTATCATGGCAGTATATGATGTTGTTTTGTGGCTGAGGTTTTTGGCGTCAACAAAAATCCATATGCGTGAAATAAAAATTTTAATTCGTTGACGAAAAATAAAAATTTTAATCCGTAGACGAAAAATAAAAATTTTATCATCTGCATGAGCATCTCGAAAAAAATCCGCTTTTAATAACGCATTGCATTTATAACAGCTCTAATTTTTTTAAAAAATAAGTTAATGACTACAGCAAATAAAACCTAGAAAAATGCCATTTTGAGCGCGTGATTATATGAAATGAATAGGAAAGGTTATATTTTTTTAAACAATAAATGCGAGACAAAGTTTTTTGGACCGTTGGCAATACTAAAGTGACTCATTCAACAATGAAACAATGAAAATGAATAAAAATATAAATTGACTCGCACGAGAACGCGGTGTTTGGCCGTTCAAGAAATTATGTTCCGACATGATACATTGAAATATGCATGGCAGATTTCATTTTAATCTTTTTATTTTTCCGGTAACCATATCTCCAAAAACTAATACAATCATCAATATATTAAGTAAATGAAAATGAAGACAAAAATTGTTTCGAATCTTCATCAGACTAGTGAAGAAGTTCCCATGTAAGCCTTAAATTCAATCAAGCAACGACAGTGGCAATTAACGACAATCCTTTGGACAAAGAAACCCTGTCCTGTTGTTTCAAGGATCTCAAGATAAGACAGCTAATCATTCCATCTCGGACCACTTCACCGAAACCTACATTAGTGCCACGATCCCTCTCGAATCTTATTGGTCTTCTGGCAAAGAAAGGAGTAGAAGGAATAAGTGAAAATCTGTGGAAGGCAGACAGACGTACAGACAAACAGCCATTTCTCCAATAGCCCCCCTTCTTCCGAAGTGATTAGCGAAGGTTTGCAGGGACCACCATTTCATCGGAGGGATTTAGGATGGAAGAAGTCTCTATGATTCCACAAATACCCCCGGAATAAACTAACACTATCTACAACAGAACGAATAAAAGAAGAGATGAACATAGAACTGAAGGGGGAGGAACAGTTTTGGGAAGGATTCTAATGGGCATTTGCTGTAGCCTCATAATCCTCTGTTGGAGAACTTTTGTTGCTTATTTAGTTAGTTTTTTCTTTCCCTTCCTACCATCCTTTTCTTTTCTTGTCCGTTCGATGCGGACGTATTTTCGGCAATCCCCTTTCATAGGAACGATGTCTTTAAGGTAATATAAAGATCGTGATCGGAGAGCCTGAGCTGTTCCTGCTGAGTTTTACGATGGCGTCTTTATTAAATCGTAAAAGGGTGAAACTCTTTGTTTGGTTTTCGCCCTTTTCGTTTGCTGCTTTAAGTTTTTTTTTTTTTTTTTATTCTTTAAATTTCTGCTTTCATTTCCAATTCCTCCTCTTTTTCTTCTTTTCCCTCCTGGCACGAGAGTAATAATTTATATCGATTTGAACTGTTCCGCAGAAAATACTTTCAAACTTTCTCCGCAGCACTGAAAATTTAATAAGTGCCGAAAGGTATGAATTCTATAAACACACAGAAATTTTTACTTTAATAATTTAGTCGGATTAACGTTTGGAAATAAAACATTGAAGAAGAAGAAGATACATTTATGTATATATCTCCTAGACAAGGATGTATGAGAGTAGAATGTTCAAAATTAAAGTAAATGTGTTTAAGGTTCAATTACAAAGGCTATGCAGAAAATGATGCAAAGAAATTTCGTTTACGTGCTGTTTAAGTCTTGAGTATTTAATTTATAAGTAAATGGTATAGAAAGAAATTTTTAAATTTTGCCTCCAGGGGCAAAATTGCTGAATATGATCTGAAAAAGAGACACTAAATCTATAAAGGAACCAAATTATTAATTTATAGAAAAAAAAATTGAAATTTCAGTCAATTAATAAAAGAAACAATTTATTATTTAATTAAAATTTCATTGACACTAAATTTAAAAATGTGTTTTAGCAGTTACATAAATATATTTTTTTTTGCATATATTTTATACTTTTTGAATAGGATATGAGTTGAGTGCTTTCGCCAACACATTGTGATTTTTTTTGGTTGTGACATGATTTAAATCACTTAATCTATCCATTATTTTATAAATAAGCATCATTTGATCAATTCAATAAAGCGTATAATTTAATATGTTAAACAAATTTATAAAAACCTACTGTAATTAATGGTGCTGATTTCTTAATGTCCATGCGAATAATAATTTTAAAAAATACAAGGAAAAACTTATTGACACATTTCGAATACAGTATGTAGCAAAACGAATGAAACGAATTTTTAGGAAATAACGTAATTATTTTTTTATTGTAAAGGAAGTAAATGAATTTAAAGTATGTATAAAATTAAATTAAATATTCCGAGAAATTTAATTGTTAGAGAAACTTTTTTTCCAAATTGTGTATTAAATATTCGCAACAATGTAAAATATTTTTTTTCTAGATTTTAAGTCTGTTTAAGGCTCAAATTCGACATTTATTACTACTTTTGCTCTATTTTTTTCTCTAGCAAGATTAGTTTAAAAAAATTTAAAATTTCTTTTCTATATGAATTGATACCCAGTGGTTTAAATATTAAATATACTTAAACTCTCTTTCTTCTTCTTTTTCGAACATAAATTTGAGGATTGTATTATATTCTTAAATAAATTTATTACGAGTAAACTCATTTAATTTATAAAATATTGCTCAAAACTATAAGTTTTCAAATGTTTTACATTTTAAGCCGTAAAAATACGAGAAAATAGTATGTGTACATTTCTAATAAAATTTAATCAATAAAATAGATATATCTTAAATAGAGTATTTAGAATCAAAAAATGCATTTTAGTTTAAAAAAATTTCAGTTATATTAGTAAGGAATTATTTTATCTTAAAATAAGTTATGGATAAAATATATACTGCTAGCAAATAGCGAATGATACGGTTTAATAATAATAAAAGATAAGATTCGTTATAAATAATGACAAAAGCAACGGATGTTTCGCAGTAATTAATTACGATGTTTTGGAGTTATCTTCATTAATTTCAAGTCCAAGTCAATTTTTATATAAAGGAGTGACTGTGTTTTGTAGCTAGACCATTAGGAAAGCAGCTATTAATTTTGGTACCTATATACATGAGGGTTGTATTGGAATACGCACCTTCTAGCAATTTTTAATACTTTAATTAAAATTTAAGAAGAATTTTAGCAATTTTTTGCTATAATTTTGGAAAACCTTTAAAAATATTTCTCCCTTTTCAAAATTTAAAAAAATTGTCTTTTTAATTACATTTCTTTTATAGTTTTGAAAAGCTTTCTGGAATTTCGGAAACAATTTAAAAATAATTTTTCTTGCCTAATTTTCAAAAATCCATCCTTTTTTTTTAAACTTGAAATTAAAACCTCTCTCAATGTTGCAGGAAATATTTTACCACGTGATTTTTTATTCATCGTTGAAAGCTAAAGCAGTAGATTTATGTTAAAATTTGTACAATTTTTAAGACAAATAAAACAGTGAAGGGACGATACTTCTAACGCTTGAAAACAGACGAATACGGCATTTACATTTTTAATAATAATTTTATGTATTCTACACTATGGGCAGTTCTTATGTAGTTAGAACTTAAGTAGAGCTTAATTTTAAAAAATGAAACGGTTTTATAGATAAGTTTGATGAACATGAAGCTAAAATCGAAAAACTTCTTTCAAATTAAATATAACTAGTAAATCAAATATAGCTAGAAAATTAAATTAATATAACTAGAGAATATAACCCGGCGAATCAAGTAATTCGCTTGAGGGTGAATAGTACTATTTTATATATGTCCTTGCTTGTGCTTGTATATTTGTGTGTGTGTGTGTGTGTGTGTGTGCGTGTGTGCGTGCGTGCGTGCGCGCAAAAAAAGCTTACTTCTTAGAAGATCAATATAAATTGTTTACTTTGGTTATCATAAACAGAATTCATTTTTTTCTAGCTTTATATTAAAAGTGAGGCTTTATCCAAATCTCATACACATGCTGTTGAATGATAAACTCATAAGTAAAACAAGATAATTACTTTGTTTTACGATTTTATTAGGAAACTATTACATTATTTACGATTATTGTTTGACATTTGATGATTAAAGAAAATGATTCTTTTATTGAAGCAAAACAAATATAAGGAATAACATAACTATTCAATTAAAGAGAGACATTTCTGGAAAAGGTAAATTTATTAATTTACAATCGTAGAAATTTTAGCTCATGATTTATCGGTCCTTAAATGAAAGCGAAACTATTCCTATACACGTTAGTACTAAAATTAGGAAACCTATTACGACCACATTTGCCAAGTGAATAAGCAAATTACTTGATTTGTCCTGCTTAGATCCGGAATCTTTGACAAAAGTGTAAATATTTGATTTTATTCCTCCTTCAACCTTCATTTTATTTTTAAAACTTTTAAATTGTGCAATTATCTAAATAGATTCCAATTTGCTACCATTGTCGGATTCCATGAGGTATTCTGTTGCTTCTATCAACTTGATTATATAGATATCAAACTATAAATAAATAATTTTTTTGAGTAATTTCAGCACCTTTTATTACCACCTGATGTTTTTTACATTTAGTAATACTGAATTACATGTAGTTAGAATAATAGTTTAAAATAAAATAAATATTGTTGTTATTCTTCCAAATGTATTTTTTAAACTAACAGAATTGATAGTAAATAATGTGCAAATTATTCCGTTAATTTTCAGATTAATTAAGCAAATTGAGGGACGAAATAATTTTCTGCATCTTAACACATCATTTTAGTTCATCTAATTACATATTTTGTTTTCTCTTTTTGCTTGTAGCAATATTTTAGGTTAATCCCTTTTTTTTTAAATTTTATTTATTTGAAATAAATATTTATTTAGTATATAAAAACTGTTCAACTTTAGCAGATTTCAATTCACATCGAGCACAAATTAATAAAAGAGGTCACTTACATTTTAGGTTGAATCACCTACATAATTACTTTATTTTTGAATACATACTTAATTCAAAATGAAAAAAAAAGAAGAGAAAAAAATTTAATGCAATAAATAAACGATACGTGAGAAAAAAAGCTATTCTTGATTTATTAATTACCACCCTTTAATTTATTAGATGTTATATTATCGTTTTTAAATGAAAAACTGTCTTTAATAACCCTTATGCTGCTAATTTTTTTGAAGAACAAAAACAGCCATCAAAAGCTGGAGACATTTAATCTTCTCAAACAAGAATCGTTAATAATCTTGCCAAAACCTAACAACCATCTCTCACCTTCCACGACGACACAAAGACAGTCACGTGATCGAACCAATGTGACACGTGCTCATAGGCATACTGACGGCAGTAAAAAAACTTAACTGGGACTCACTGAGGGTAAAAACCTGTCTTTATCTGGCAGACAGAAAGTGATTAGTGAGCACAACGATGTGTTTGGACAAAAGGGCCAAAATCCACAATGAGTCATTTAGCAAATGTTTCCCCTTCGCGGTGGAAGACCAAAAGTAACAAAAAAGAAAATGGGAACAAAAAAAGGAAGGAGGGTGAAAAAATGAAGATCGCACCCGTGGATAAAAAAAATACTGCTATCCAGAAACAAATGCTTTCTAAGGTACTAGAGAGCTCGACTGCTTCTTTGGTGGAATGGTCCACATTCTACTGTCAGCTCATTGATCACTGGGGGTCTTCTTGTGTTGCAGAGCGAGGCCACTTATTTACCAGCAGACGACAGGGGCGGAGGAGGACAGTCATGTTTCTTCGGGCGCCACACGCGGTCATTGTTTTTGTGTTCTTTGGAATGGACGCTGTTCATCTTGTGAAAAGGATGGAACTGGGTTCAAAAGGACCCCTTTATTTCAGTGACCACATTTCTGGAACAGCGGAGACAGTGGGCAGTTTAGGGGAAGGCCTTATGAAGGAGTAATTTATTTTCAATTGGAAAATGATGGTTTGGTTTACCCGAGTGGCTTGAAGTCTGATAAGAGGTATGAAGGGCAATAAGTTTTTTTAGTGTCTTTTTTTTAATTGAAATTTTTATTTTTAATGAAAGAATGTTATGGTTGTATAAATTAAATATTTAAATAATGGTCTGTTGGAGTTTATACGCAACGAATAATTTATTTTACCCATTAACCGTCTATTATTTAGCAACTGTATTTTCATAAAATGGATCTTATCTTAAAAGTGGGAAACATTTTTCTATGTCCTTATTAGGAAAATGTTCAGAAAATGATTTCTTTTTAGCGTTTCAGCCGGTCATAGAATAATAAATGATGAACGACTTTCTACGTTCGAGCTATTGCATGAGAGTTTCTCTAGAGCAGCTTTCTACATTTAAAACGGCTGAAGGATTAATAATCTAGAATATGATAAGCCAATAATGATGTTTGCTATCTCAAGCTTTTATCTCACCTTGCCTTGCATATTAGACACCATTATAAAACGAATTAAATGTTATTATATTAATCACAATCCCAAATGCTTGTAATATTTGGTTTCAAAAAAACTTTAAAAGCTTAAATTACGTTAAAAAAATTAATTACAATAATATACATACAAGCGAAAGAGAAAATGGGAAAAAAATGCATCAAAAAAGTAAAACAAAGTGGAAAAAAAGTGTAACTTCTAGACAAAAGAAAAAGTCCTAAATATATAAAAAATGTAGAGACAAATATGAAACACAAGTTATAAGTAAAAATAAATGTGTAAATAAAAATAATCAGTCAAAAACAAATCCGGTATTAAAATATAGAACGAGGCGATACATGTGCATAACAATTCAACAAATAATAATCGGGAAATTAAAGCAATTTACAAAATCAAATGTAAATATGTTTCAGCTCTATTTATGCTGTAATATTCAATGTTTAGAATAGTAAAGATTTGGAAGCTCCAACATTTAATACACAATTGTTACTAGATGTTAATACACTTTTTTTTTCATGTTTTCAATATTTAATTTATGACACAGCCATAAATTAAACTAAATTGAATTCCATTCTAGTGTCTCCATCTGTTATTAAATTTCCGAAATATTTTTAGAAAGATGAAAAGTAAAAAATAAATTTTAAGGAATAATTGTATCTGAAAACAAAACTAAAATGTGTTTTAAGTTTTTTAAAAAAAACCATTCTTGATGATATTCTGCCAATTATTAAACATTCTACAACCTAATATCCTGATTTCAGGTAATTTCACAATAATTTAAGCATAAATAAGTAAGTTTTAAAATGGAATGTCTGTTAAATAAATCAACAGAAATACAATTCTGTCGAATTATAAGTTTTTATTCCCTCATTCTTAAAATTGAATTAACACAAATCACAATAACTTTTACTTTTTCATACTTTCCTCTACATTTTTTCCATCACATGTATTAAAAAAATTAAATTCAGTCAAGCTTTTAAAATAATTAATCCGCCATAAATTCCAAAAACTAATAATTAAATTACCAATGATGCATGATTTGCTTTTACTAATTCGGCCATTATTAAAATGGAATTAAAGAACATAAATATAAATAAGAACAGCAAAATCAAACGGTTAAAATGCATATTTTTACAGACTGAATTAATTTCAAATGAGAAACAAATTCTTTATTTTTAGGTGGCTATAAATCATCGCTGTTTGCGTTTAAAGAAGAGAATTAATTTATCGTCTGAAAATTTTTGCCAAGAAACACAAACTTTCACTGAAATATGCAAAAGAACTTATATAAAAGCGTAAATGAAAAATTGTATTTGTAACTCCAAGTTATTTGTTTAAACTTCGCTTCTAAAATTAAATCAAATATTGATATGAATTTGAGGAAAGTAAATACGTTTAGACTAAACCACAAAGTAAATATTAGCTTTCAACATTATCATTTAATTAATTCAGAAATCATATCATGCTAACAAATGTCAATATGAAATTAAAACAAATAGGACTTATAGATCATTTTCTAAATACGTGTGTGTATGTGAAGTATTTAGCTCAAAACATAATTTAGACTTTTCTTTTTTATAAAATTTTCTTATTTTACTTAAAAAGTCACAAAACAATTTAGATTGATACTAAATTTATATACATCTTTTCAAGAGAGAAAATATTTGTCTTTAGATTAAATTCTGATTTATTATATAAGAATTATTCAGTATGTTTTTTAAGGACTGTCAAGTATGAATTTGAAAGTTGAAATTTTTAAAAAGTCATAGTCATTTTATCATTCATTTTACTTTTATTAAGAAGTGTCAGAGGGACGAGTTTAATGGTTGCTAAAAGTAAAATATTTTGTGAAACTATGTTTTTAATGATTTCCTCAGCAAAGTTCTTTCATAATACTGACAAATTTGCATACATAAAGGACTTCCTTTTCTCCTTCATTTAAACTTACTTTAATAATGATTTTATTATAAATATGTAATTTTACTTTCAAAGTAATGTGTTCAAATTATCATTCCTAAAAAGAACATATTTACAAATAGCTTTAATGTATGCTAATGATTGTTAGGTGCCGAACCAATGCAACCATTTAATGATTGGTGACAATATGGAGAAAATTTGGGCTTTGGAAAGCACAAAAATTATATCAGTATCATTATGAGGAATTATAAGGCGGGAGTACTGAAAAATTTCATATCCATTTGAGAGACATAAATGGTTAAGTGTTCACGTGAGAAAAGGTCTTTGAATTTATCTCTTTAGAAATAGGTACGCCGAATGCTTCATGTATGCGTTATTTATTTTTGCAAGTGCTATTTTAATATATGCTTTGTCTATGTTTTGCAACCTGTTTTTCTGGATTCTTTTCAAATCAACCACCCTTATCCGCTATCACGTTTATTAGAATTTTTGAAACATCGCCCACCAAATGAATTTCCGTAACAACAGATTAAGAATTACCTTTTTTTTCTATAAAAAATTAGTTATGGAAAACGTATTTTGAAATGTATAATAAGATAAATTTCAAACTGATGCTAATAAACTTGATATAAATTTAAAAATAATTTAATCTATACTTAGAATAGCATTTCAAAATTATTTAATTGAATCGTGTAATTAACTTTATTTTAAAATTGGGACTATAATGGAACAATTAAAGCTTTGTTTCTGTACGTTTCAAATGACAACTTTTGTGTATATTATAAAATAAAATAAACAATAATGAGTATAGTTAGCTGTTAAAGTATATTATAATATCAAATAAATAAATTTATTTTTCTAAAATATTTAATATTTAAAGAAAGAAATCAAGCATTTCATCTTCATTTTGTTTATTCTATTCCATTCTATTAAATTAAAATTTATTAGAATGAGTTAAAACTAATCCTCCTAATATATTTTAATGAAAAAAGTTCTATTTAAAAATAACTATCACATCAAAGATAAACAATATATTATCATGCCTGTTTTTGTGAGCTTTTAATATTAGTATATTTTGATGATTTAGGTTTTACGGTCTTTTGTTTGATTTAAAAAAAATTATGTCATGTGTTTAAATTCATATATGTTGTTCTTTTTTTTTGTTATACTAATTTATCTCTAAAAATCCTAATTTCTTGGGATTTCCGGGTCACGAGGGGTCACTTTTTTAACGAAATTATCAGAGCCTTAAAAAAAAATCTCTGGTTTAAATCTCTGCCTGAGAGTGATTTGAAAAAGTCTTCAGGTCGGATTCATTGTATTTTTTGATTTTGAGCTTGATTGTCACTTTAAACTTAATTCTTACTGCTAATTTAGTTCTATTTAAAAACTTATTTTAATAGTTAAAATTTATTATAATTTCAAATAATTAATTTTTTTCTCTAAAACTTATAATATTATAAAAAAGAAATCAAGTATTTCATCTTCATTTTGTTTTATTCCATTCCATTTTTAACCAGTATTTTTACTCTTTTTGCTTAACCCTTCAATACTTGTAAACCATTCATTATCTTAATGAATTAATTTATTTTGACTAAATATAGCCTAATTACACTGCCTCGCAAGGATGTCGAAAGAATAAAGCAGCAGTATTTATTCGATAAAGCTCAGCATTCTATTCCAAAATAATCGCCTCTTTTGCAAACGGTAATGGAATATCCATTTAACTGTCAACTATAAGATGGCTACAGTGTCGCAAAATTTTTACAAACCGGAACTTCATTTTCATTCGAGAGAACCGTTGAAATTCTACTTCATTAACGCATTTAATCCGTTACTCAGAATCTCCTTTAGAACAGCTCTTTAAATATTTCTTTTAACGCCGAGACGTGTTAATTAAAACGTCTATGCTGTTAAATAAACACTTGCAAATAATTATCGCTTTCAGTTTCCTTCCCTTGAAATCTCCTGCTGGTGAACAAGAAAAGCATTATGCGTAGGTAGGTTACTTAGAAGTAATTTATGGGAAACCGTAATCTGTACAAATATTTTACCGTTGAAATGGAAGGAAATTTTCTTAGCTTTTCGTTCGTTCAAATGATTTCCAGGGATTTAGGGTAAACAATGGATTAACGAACTATATTATTGTTAAGACTATTTCTTTTTTTTAAAACTGCAGATGTCATTGTTGGCGTAAAATAAACAAAGCTATAGTTGCGCTTATTTGAATTAGAAATAGATGTGCATGTTCTTTGTTTATTGTATGAATACCAAACAGCGGTAATTTATCTAACATAAACAGCTGACAGAATAAATATTTTTAAAAGAATAATATTACTTTTTGTTTCCATTTTATTTAAATTTTTATATTATTGAACATCGTGTGCTTTCGTGTTGTTTTGTTTTTGTATATCGAAATCTTTGCGGTTAGATCATTTTGTTCTCGACTTTTATCTTTTCACATTGCTATAAAGTAAACAGACTTATTAAGTTGGATGTTTAATTACTTCGTTGTTTACAAAAGTAAATAAAATATTCATAAAACTAGAAAATTCGTTAAAAAATTAGAGCTTTTCGAATTAATTTTCTTAAGACAACAAACATTTATTTTTCTAAATTTAAATTAACTTGTTATAGAAAATTAGAATTTCAAATTTTTGAATATGCGTAGATTTGAATTGTTTTGTTAAATTTTGATTTCGCAAATTTCTTAGAGTATAATAAAAATAAATGTCACGTTTTTGTTATTTGAAATAATTTATCAAGAATAGTTCCAAATAAAAGGAATCGTGATATTTTATAGACTTATGGTAAGAGATATTTGAGCACTTTAGAACAATAAAAGCATAGCATTTTGAGGTATTAAAATAAGAATAGTCTTCGTATTTCTTTTTTGGGTGCTAAGCTTTATGATAAAAAATATTTGGAATTAAAATTTCAGTTTTCTTTAAATTTAAAACATTATTTCATTTATTTTAGCAACTTACTAGTTGTTTATAATTTTATTTATATTAAGGCGACCAGGGACCTTTAAAATGACTTATTGCAATTTTCACCTTTGCAGTTAGAAACTTTACAGGCATTAAGAGTAACACTATAGGAGATGACACATAAAATTCTAAAGTACTTTATTCATTTATTTATGAATTAGAGGGGTTAATATAATATAATATTAGTGATAAATAACTTTAATGAAAAATGTTCCAGGCGCTCCAAAAATTTTCCAAAACACTCCAATTTTTATTATTACTTACTCTAATTCTTTTGAAAAAAATTTGGGATGTGTCTTGAAGTTTTAGCACGAAATATCAAAATTAACCGATGTTACAACCCAAAAATACTTAAAAGTTTTTAAAAAATCAGCATCGAGATCCATCAAAACTGATGCAAATAAAAATAATCTACGATCTTCGTCTTTGAGAGGAAACATTTAACTCTTAAAAAATAATCATAAAAATTGGAAAAATAGTTATAATCTTAGAGAATATAATTTTCCGATAGAAAAATTGGGAATTCAATTATCAGCTACTTACGAATGCTCTTTAGTAACAGAGCTCTCTATATAAAATCTGTATTGTATTTTTTTAAAAATATTCAACCGAATGCAGAGCTCAGAAATATTTGCTTGGTAAAATTATTTTTTTTAAAACTTATTAAGAAATTATCAAATGAATAGCATATAAATGCTATTCAAAAAATTTGAAACATTATTAGTATCTAATACATATTAATAGTGTTATTAATATTTTTTTGAAAATATGGAGTCAACTTTTATCTAATACGATAATTATTATTCCTATTAATCAGAAATTTTTTTAGTGTTTAAGAGATAACTTCCTCGTAATCTTTTAAAATTAATCCATCGATTTAAAAAAAATTTAACTCTAGTGAAAAAAAACTTAACAAACTTAGTGAAATAAAAAGCAAACAAAGGAAATATCAGAGTAAAGAATCGAGTTAAATATTCTCCACAGATAATAAAAAATGAAATAGAAATAATGTGGAGTAATATAAATTTTACTATGCCAATGTTTTGGTGTGTCTTCATTTTATAGATTCAAATTTAATGCTATCAAAATCTCAGATATTGTTTTAAAAGGTAAAAACATGCAAGTTAAGGCAATTTTTCTGAAAATTTCAATTAATTTAAAATAATTTGTTATTTTCAAATAAACTACAAACAATGCTAAAAATTATTTTTATACCCAAGGAAAAATGAAACCTAGGTTTATATAGATTCTTTCCCTTAATAACTTTCTATTTTCATTATTTTTAAAAATGTATTTTAAAGATATATTACAACAAAAATTTCATTTGTTGAAAGGAAATTGAAATAGAAATTAATGTTTCTTCGAATATTTAATTCTATGTTTTTTATTGTCGATGCTTAGTTGAGGAAATTTGATTTATATTCCCATATTGAGAGATATAAATTTAAAGCATGTAAGAAGTTTTCGTGTAAACTACGTAATAGTGACGAATTTTTTAAATATTCCCATTTTTAAGCACTGTTTCTTTATTCTGCGAAATATTTGGATGAATAAAGATATTAAAAAGCAAAAAAAAATATTATAAGGTATATATATCCAAAAACATTTGAAGTTTAAAATTATTCTGCCAAATAAACCAATAATACCAAATAATAGAAAACATATAATTAAATTTTTAAGCCATCATCAATCTTGGAAAGGCAGCTTATTGACAAAGGTGATATGATGTTCAGTATTTTTTTTACGAAATTCTCCAATCGAAGATGTTTTCTGGGTACTTTTCCGTTATCCGGGCACCAACGAAAAATTACTAAATAATGTAGAATTTTGTCGAATTTCTTACAGCGATTTTAAAGCAAAAAATCTCCAAATAATGTGAATTTTTCGCTGGTGCCATGCTAAAGGAAAAGAATGATTTCTGTAATTTTTTTATTAATATAAATGAAATCGATTAGCAAGCATTACATAATACAACCCGTTTCACTTCTAGTCACTTTCTTAACTCATTGATATTTTAGTGAGTGAATTTTAGTTTTGAATCATCCTGTAATTTTAAGGTAGGTTACTACATTAGACAATCGATTGTGTGTGAAAACATAACTTTTTTTATTTAATATTCTTCTTGTTTAAACAGTTTTATTTATAAAACCGATTGAGTTTTGCTTCTAAGTTCATTGTTTGGGAAGTTAAATTCATTTTCATATTTGGGTTTGCATATATTTTAAAGTTATTTTACATTTTTAGATGCCATTTTCCTGAATTCTGACCTTTGGAAGAATATCCAAGCGAAAACTTCCCATATATTAAAATTTAGTACATTTTTTAAATTCAGTTTTTGCATAATACCTTAATATATTCTGTAGTTCCTGAACAGGAGAAGAAAGAGTTTGTTCATTCACAAATACTCTACAGAGTTTTAATACTTCACATTGTGCATATTTTTAATCGTTTGTTATTAATCAGATGAGCTTCCATATTTAAAGAATAGAAATATAAATTCTTTATTTTGTTCAAGAACTAGATAATATAATGCTTAAACTATTTGAAAGTTTTAAGCAAATAAAATAATTAACTTCAAAAAACTTTTCCCAAAGAAAGCTTTTGTTCTGATTCTTTTACAAACTATTCTTGACCTTTAATTGGTATTTTTATTCATCGACGTTTTTGCAATGTAATTTATTCAAACATTCAAAAATGCACAAATCTGGAAATGGTTTTCATTCAACCAGAGAAAAATAAAAATATGCAAAAAATTTGCCAAAATAGAGAGATCTAACTCTTTGATTACAGTTTTTCCTTCACTTATATTTCACATTTAACAACAACAAAAAATATGTATTTATGAAGGAATCGATGTATCACATCTTTGCATGCGAAATACTATAAATGCTGCAAAATTCGAAACAAGAACATAGAGGAAAAAAATAGACAAAGAATGTACAATGTTCCGTGTTATCTATATCATGAAACAGAGAAAGAAAAAAATGCCTTTTTAAAACTAAATAAATAGATCAGAAGTCAAAACTTCAGCTTTCTCTCACGAAGCGAAAACTTTGGTTCTGAAGAATGCTCCAATAGGAGATTCTGACGTCAATGGGACATTTCGGTTAAAGTTATGGTTGCCCGAAAACCTATTTTTTGACGCGTTGTATATCATGCTCAATATTTTTCTCGAGGGCTCCCATTCTTTGGGCTGCACGCTCTATTCCCTGCGTGTCAAGAGCCAGACTTATTTTCCAGGGAAGAATCTCGGCCTGTCACTTTGTGAAAATCCCCTTCCTTTGCGAGGGAGCGTTTTACAGATATTCTGTTCCACGGGCAGACAGACGGCGCGGAATATTAGCTCTCTGGAAGTCTTTTCTTTGACCACGAAATGCGATTTAATATTTTCACTAAGGGTGGAGGAATAAGGGATCCATTCTTAAATTTTTGTGTGGGGGGGGGCTGTCATAAGAGAAATAAAAAACGTTATTATAATGTAAATGTCTCTTGTCTATATGTTTCTATGGTATTTCAGAGATTACTTAAAGTTCATTTAAGAATCGGTTAAACAATGTGTAATATTTCTGTTCTCGAAAGAATGGATATTATAAGAGGCATTTAAATTTGTTAAGTTGTATTAATATATCATTTCAATCACATAAAAGGGATATTAAGAGTTTTCTCAAATATGGTGACCTTTTTGAGTCATTTTAGATACAAAAAACGATTTTTGAAACTACAAAATTATTCAAAAAATCTATTTCATCAAAGGGAAAAATTTGACTGGAAGTAAGATCTAAAGGCAGTCTAATAATACATTTTGGGAATCTCGTTTTCAAAAATGGCCACTTTCTTTTAATTATAAAATTAAAAAAAAATATTTTTAGACTCAAATCTCTAAAAAGAATATTATATTTTTTATGGAATTATAAATGTTTATATTTTATTAATTTTTTTAAAATTTTCAGATAAAAGAATTGTATATATATATATATATAAATATATATTATTTTTAATAAAATTCATACTTATTAAAAATAATAAATTGATTGAAACTTATCTTTTTTTTGTAAAATAATAATAATATATATATAGTTTCATAAAAATATAAGATTTTTCTTATAAGATCTGAGACAAAAAATATTTTCTTTGTACGCGTATTGATACACCACTTCTGAAATTGTTTTCTTAATTTGATGAGTCTTTGTATATATATACTTAATTGTAATAACATAATTAGTATATATATATATATATATATATATATATATATATATA
>JAOUZG010050597.1:1126683-1137331 GCA_026289955.1 Argiope argentata | reverse complement strand
ATATATATATATATATAATGATGATGAATGGAATATTATGCGCTTTAGACCTTAATAGCTGCAAAGTTTGGTACATTTGTAATTAGGAGAAAAAGAAATTTGCCCCTCGATGCATTGAAAATATTGATGTTTTCCCAGGATAATTTCTTAAAATATTATCAAAATAAATTAAATTTCACAAAAAAATTCTGATTATATCAATTTAAAATAAATTAAATTTTTTTGTTGAAATCTTAATTTTTTACTACATTTTAGGCAATAGATTACGATTAGTTCGGAAGTTCAAACATTTTTATTGTTCCATCAAATACTTTATCGTATGATTTTCTTCTACTGTGGAAAGCAAAGTATAAATGACTTTGTTTAATATCTATGTTGTTTACAAGATAAAAATGAAAAAAAAAATGGAAATGCAATAATCCGAAATTTTAAAACTGAAATGAATATTTATGTTTTGAATAGGGCTATAATATTATGGAACTGCCATCTTTGAAAAGATTCAGATATACGATGCGTGAGATTTACGGAACTGTTACGCATAAAATTCTTAATTTTTGTCATATTTGAACTAGTCCAATATGCTAGAATTGATTGTTTTCTGGTTTTCACATCAGTCTTTTTGGCTTTTACATGAAAATGAAAATCTAAGTATCTGAAATGAAAATCTTGTATCTGAAAAGATATATTGATATAATGAAGGATTATATAATGTTAGAAAAGCCCCACAAAGAAAAATTATCAGTTGAAACTATTGACCATCTGCAGGTTGCATAATGACCATGGTTGATTGGTAATCAATGATGTTTACCGATTGATACTTTGATTATGTGTCGATTTGGATGATTATCATTAAGATAATGCCGCTTTTATAGCACGTAAAGCAAAATAAAAGCGATGTCATTGTAGAACAACGGTAATGAAGTGCTTCCAGAGAATAATTTTGAAACTTATTCTACGCAATCTACATTATTCGATATTTGAAAGCATAAATTCTATGTTGAAATAGTAGTTGCACATAGAATTTAAACATTTAAGCTAGAGCTTAAATTCCATGTGGAAATAGTAGTTAGTTATTCAATCATCCTGAGGGTGCAAATGCACCCAAATATTATTATATTAAATCTATGGCTTAACTTTACCAAATGCCATGATTCCTTCGACTATCTCAACAAATATTGAAAATAAATTGAAATTTTCAAAAAACGTATTTGATAAAATAATGAAATATTCATATGAATTTGTGAAACTTAAAGACATTCCTTTATATTTATAACTAATATGTATTTGGTTTACATTAAAAATAATGTATTACGAACCTATATGCAATTAAATATTAACCCTTTGCACTCCGATGGTGCCTCTGGCTCACCCTTCCTGATTGTGCATCATTTTGACGTTTTATTTATTTATTTTTCAAATTTAATTGTTAAAAACGGTTACATAATGATTAAGAGATGTAGATTAATTTTTCAAAGAAATCCGACTTAAAAGAATTATGCATATTTATTTTTCATAGCAACAAACAAATCTTTGTATTAGGAGAATAATTTTACATCTAATTATTTCTCGGTGTGTAAAGGGTTAAGATTCTAACTACATATTGGCAACAATCTATGTTATTCTTATCTCAAAAAAAATAGAATATCACCAATGGCACTAGAGCACTTGGGACAAGAAGCTATCCATTGGAAACAAATTGGATTAAAACATCAGATACTGTTCTACTTAAATTTCCATTTACCTTTAATTTATTTTGTTTAGTATACTTTTACCTTTACTGTTACCAATCAATTAAGATAATTAGGATGAATGATTACTAAGGTAATTATTTTTAATTATTATTTGGAGTGCAAGGGGTTAGTAATATTTCATATCTTAAATGAAAAAAACAAACAAACTGTGCTGCTTCAATATATATCTGGATACATGACATGAAGCAGATATTAGTCATTATGATACAAGATACTATTAGCCTAGTAAAAGGAAATCGACTTCACCATTTACCTAATATGTGCTCATTTCTTATTACTTTATCGATTCTCTTCTTGGAATCTCACCGAAATTTCTTCCACCAAAAAATTACTGCTTTGGACCCATGGGGTCTGGTACCCCTCGCCTTCCATCCCCTGTGGCCCACTCACATTAAGCCTAATTTATCCCATCTTAATATGGTAGATCTGCCTTTTTCAGCTTTGCCTTAGAATAGTACAGCCTACGGTAGGGCTTTGGACAAAGATTGATCGTATAACTCCAACCGCCGATGCTAGAAATATCCCAAGGGACATTCGCTGGAAGAGCTGGTTGGCTACTAAGCCCCGGGTACATTATTATTCATGTCGAAAAATGGTTACTGGCCTACCTCGATAAACCAGTTTTTCCTCTGCAACTCATTTGTCACTTATTTTAGATCCTCCATGATCTACTCTATTTATAGTAAGGAAGAAAAGCGCTATTTAAGTAATATTGAAACGGTTTTATTTTAATACTGACTGTTATCAAGGCTATGTTTTTTTTAAATAAACTGTTGCCATTGCATATAAAAAGGAAAATAATTGTAACCTTAAAAGAAGCTGTCAAAGAGATTTTGACGCACCTATACTTTTCAGATCTCATTGTGTTCAAATAACGGATTTTTAAAAATAATATCTGTTTGTCTGTCCCTCCGTTTGTCATCATGATAATTCAAGAAACCTAACTAACGATGACTTTGAAATTTGGAACTCAGATTTTCTACAAATTTTCAAATTTCTATGAAATTTTGAATAATATCTATTAATGCTAAATTTTTTAGTTTGTAAATCCATACTATATCAAAGTAATAAAGCAAAAACACAAATATTTGCTCACTTGACTTTCAGAATAATAGGTATGCAAAAAAGTTTAATCGATTATAATATTTTTTTATTTACATTTTCAAAATAATCACTAAAAATCGGAATTGTTTTTCCAATATTGGGTAATTGTATTGGGAATCATCAAACGTAAAAACGAAATGATATCTTGTTATACTCACATAATGTGTTTTTATTATAGCTACAATAATTTATCTGCATATAATCATACGTTATAAAACTTGAATATTTTGTTTTGTTCAAATAAGCATGCATATAAGCATAAGTATGGATTTTTTTATTCGATAAAAACTTTCTGATTAAAAAATAATTGATGATTAAAAATAATTTTAATAAAATAAGCTGCATTTAATTAAATTACAGATATCACATATAATATATAGTATATACAACTGCTCTAGGTTGAAAAATTCACTCATATAATAAATGAGTTTTATGTTTATTAAATACAAATTAACGCATGCATGCATTCACGTTGCTTATCCTACAAGTTATAAGGCAGAGAATTAAGGAGGCGTTGCTAATTGAAATAAATTACATACTCGAAATATTTTTTGTGAAACGTAACTTTAGGATTCCACTCATTCTCATAACAGAATCGGTTTCAGAAAGTGACATGGATGTTGAGAAAATTACTTGAAGAATAAGGACATGCCTTGCAAACTTGTTTTGCGCTGCTTTACTGCCATAATGTTGATCACAACCTCCTGGTTTCTTGAGAGTTTACTCGAACGGAAACAGCATCAGAGCATTGTTCTAATTAGGATTAGGTATAAAATGGAATGCAGCAAAGAATAGAATAATGTTGCAGCAAAACGAGATACTAAATAACAAAGTGTCTTGAAAAGAATTTCCAGAATATTTTTTAATAATAAAATGTGTGTATGTGTGGTTGAGTGAAAACCAAATTGTTTGACGAACAATTTTTTTTATTTAGCATATCAATATATAAAAGGTATAATCATAGACAGATTCTTCGACCCGTCACGTAGGCACAAGGATTAACCATAAAACTGAATGACAGGACCGCCTCAACAGTAACACTGTTGGAAACTGCTGTTGAATCCTAATGGAAATCACCGGCCATAGTACGACCCTCCCTGTAGAAAGTACGTCCTCTCATCGATGGGTTGAGTCAAGCCCCCATCTATTAGTGTTCCCATCAAAGGTGGCGAGGTCTAACCATCATACCAGAAGCATCACACCCTCAATTAGGAGGTGCCCATGTGGGGGATATATACAAAGGATATCTAAAAAGTAAGTTACACTTATCCCCCCTTAAACTTACAGCGGTAGCAATTTCATTCGGATAGAGAAAATCATTGCTTTGCAGTACGAGAAATAAATAGCGCTTTACGTGGAAATTTACCCTAAAGTAAGTACGAGGAACAGTTCGCTTATTGAGGGCAAAACGTTAAACAAGTACTGAGATTCATCTTGATATATTTGTAGCGTGTAAGAAACATACAGTATTACGTCCAGCAATTGTGAAACAGTACCAGCAGTTCAAAGATGACTGCACTGACTTAACCGATGTGGAAAGTCAAGGAAGGCCGACAATGATGAGCAGATATGGAGCAGCGGATAGAAGATATTATTCTCAGCAATCGCAGAGTGAGTATCGCATACATAGAATAGGACTTGGGAATATACATTGTAGTGCTAATTTCATTTTTCAACGCTACCAGGTTCATAAACTGTTCTAAGCTAGCTCCAGAACCAAGGAGCGATTTTCTATAATCAGGGCACCGAACAATTAGTGCTGCGTTCTGACAAATGCCACCAGCAACTGGAAGATTATGTAAAGAAATAGTGTGCTAGTATTTGTATCTTATTGCATTGCAGTGGACTTATCAATAAAGTATTTATGACCTAATTGTTTAGAGTGCAACTTACTTTTTGAAGCCTCTAATACTTGGAAGGACAGCAATGTTCAGTTATAAGAGTTAAAAAATTTTTAATTAGAATTTCAACTAATTAAAAATAAGCTGAGTTTTACGGTTTTCCTCGATAGCTTCCAAAACTATTATTGTTCAGAAACGCTATTTCAAAATTCAAAAAATAATAGCTATAGATCGTGCATCAAAAGCTATAGATCGTGCATCAAAAAGAAAAGCCACTCACTCAAGCTAAGTCAACCAATGTAGTTCAGTGTCCAAACTGATTTGACACCCCTCTTCAAGTCGCCCCCTTTAAATAACGTTCCACTGAAGTGGGCGTCATACATTTAGAAACGGGGCGCTCTTTTCAGGCAACTGTGGAACAGTCTTTTCTCGCTGACGTGCGATTTCGTTACAATTAATTTTATACAATTAAGCTATTTACAAATATTTACACAACAATTCATAGCAATACTGTAGTATGATGAAAAGCTTTATGTAATATGATAGAATATTTCATTCCATAGTATGGTAAAGAATTTAATTCTGTAAGAGCGTATGTTACAAGGTTAGAATAATATAGCTATTTTGCATAATAAGGTAGAAGAATTGTGACGGATGCTTTAATTTACTTTAATCAAGATTTCCTTCTCTAATTTTTAATGACATATTTTTTATGCATTAATAAAATATTTATTCAAAGTCTTAGACTACAATAAAAGAGATTTATTTATTTATGCTAATAGAGGTTTATTTTTATTTATTTTTTTAATTTTTATGACTTCTTTAATAAATTATGTCTTGATTGTATGTTTAAGTGAAAGATTCGCTTTATTCTGATATTTCAAAATAAGGATAAATATTCATTTGATAAATAATAAATATTTAAATTACGATCATTCTATAATTCAAAAACATTTTATTTATTGAACAAAAAATTGTTTTCTTGCTTTCGATGCATTCATGTTTTTATTAACCGAGTAGAGTTGACAGTTATCAATTTATTCTAAAATTAATAATTTAATGACTGCCACCAATTTCTTCATTCGATGTTTTTATCATGAACTTTGGGGAATGTAATGACAAATGTATTTAGGATTTTCATATAGCATATTAATTTTATGAAATAGATTCTAATTTTAAAACATTTTTATTTATTACGTTGAAAGAAATAACTCAAACCTGTTCTTTCACTGGCATTCTAAAGCTGTTTTATATATTTCTGATAAGGGAGGTGACTGTTAAAAAATTTAGTTTTTTAAGGAAGATTTTTTTATTTGAAAATTCTTAGTTTGGGGACAATTTTCTTTCTGTTTTTTTAATTATCATTGTTTCAGAAGCTATTTCTATTTTGATATTTTCACAATGTAAACGTTAATGCTATTTTTCATCTTTAAATCATATTTACTCAATTTCTAACTTTCAGTAAACTTTTCAATAGAAAACTTCATGAATTAAAATATAATACAACTTTTTTGTTCTAATTTGGCATAATAATTTTTCAATGCATTTTATATAGATTTTTTTAAATTAGAGAATTAATTTTATGATTTATAATAATGAAAAAAAGAAAATTTATTGTTATTTATCAGTCTATATCCATTATTTCATAAAAAATACAGCGTATTTCGGAAACTTTATAATGTGACTCTTACATTCAATTTTTTGAAAATTTCAATTGATTGGTTTTCAATTTTTCTTCATTTTATTTTTTTATTTCAAGCAAAACCCAATTTTCAAAACATTTTCCGTTTAATTGATATATATTTATCCGTTAAATTTTTAATCTATTTTATGTAAAGATCAAAAATATAAATATTTTATACTATTTACAAAAAGTTCATTCCTAACATATTTACGCATCTTAAATTGCCAAAAAATATCATATTTATAACATTATTTAAATAGTATTACTATTTATTCAAGCATAAATATTTTATTGAGTTATATACAAGTTTATTCTTTTCTTTACATTGCAAGCATCATTTCGTCGTCTGTGTCGAGGGATGACAAATTCAATAAAAACTTCCGTGTAATATTTAAAACATTTGCAGGGATTTCTTAACAATACTCAAAAGTGCCATTTCCATAATCAAATTTCATAATATCGCTTCAACGACTTTGTATGAGCTATAAAACAGTTTATCGCAAAGGTGAGGTAATGTTTCCAAATATACCATTGAAATGCATTGATGCATCCATTTTCACCAAAACTTTGGGCAGATTCTAACCATGATTGGTAGACTTCAATGAGCCCATACGAAGTAAACAATTTAACTGTAAGAGAAAATAGTACCTTTTTTTTTCTCCCAAAGAAGATTTCAACGTTATTTAGTTAAAGAACTACTAGAATTGAACTCGTTCCTTTTCGGATATTTTTCCCCTTCAGCTTCACAGATGGAGAATCCAGATAAAAAGTCCTTGCTCGGGGACCAGTAGGAACAGAATTAGCGAAGCAGTATATTATCCGAAAAAGGCAAGCTGCCTTAGACTCGTATTTCAGGATTTGAATGGGATTTTTATTGAATCCGCTCCGTACGTCTGGAGACATAAAGTTAAATTCTGTTTTCTCCAGAACCCTTCGCTTCAATGCCTTCATTTCCTGCCTTTTGCGTAAAGATTGGATTTTCCCGACTTTCTCGGGTCCGTCGCGAAAGGTATATTTGCTTCCTTTTTTTGTATATATTTTTTTCACTATCTTTCCAGCTTCTCTCTAAAAAATACTCTTGCTGGTTGGCGACGCTTCCTTTTTTTTCACGTCTTTTCACTGCACCTTTTTTTATTTTTGGTAGTATTTTTAAACACCTTCCCTCTCTCTGGTGCTGCCCATCAGAAGGGTCGGGAGCCAAGCCCTTTGCGAATATTGAGGATGGAACTCCCCATGCAATTGTCGCCGCAGACTTTTCGCTTGCTTTAGTGGCAATGTTCGCTTTATCGATATTCTTACTTTAAAAGTTGGGATATGGAACTTTGTACGTCAGTGACTTTTCTGTGCAGTATGCCTTTTCTTAACTATGACTCACAGTTCCAAGAAGAGTCGCTTAATATATTCTAAATGATTATATATATGATTTCACCGTATTCATAAATAATAGAATGCTAAAATTGACCTTGATTTGAAGCGCTAATCCTTTAAATTGTTGCCATATTACGGTGGGTGGTGATTAAGATAAATAAATGGTGATGATTTATAATCATCTCTAAACATGGTAAATGTGACAAATTATTGAATTAAAAAAATTTATTGTTTTATCACGAATTAGTTTATTAAATAACTACTCGTATTTGAGAAAACAAAATTCCATAACAGTATTAAAATTCTTATTTATATTATTATATAATACATATTATGTATAATTTGTATTAAAATATAATTGCATAAATTATATATCTTATACTATAACCTAATATGTCTGTTTCTAAGATTCTAATGAAAACAATATATAAAATTCTATTTTTATTTAATTTTTAAAAAAATTAAAATATTATTGTACATTTTTAAAAGACATCAGGATATTCTTCTAATTCTGAACAATGGAAGTTTTAGCATTATTCGGAAATATTTACTTTTTGGAATTAAGGTCTCGTTACTCTCCAAAATTCCTCAAACTCATTATATTCCCCATCACGATTTGTATATCTGAGAAACTGATAAGTAAATTTGATGAATGTTCAATAATTTACTATATTTATCAAATATAGTGGAGATTGCGAATAATCACAGATAATTATTCATAATCACTGGATTAATTACAGTGCATATACATATTTTTACATACATATTACCATAGCATGTACATATTTTTCTTATTTCAAAATTTATTTTCCATTTTATTGCCCCCCCCCAGGGCTGGCATCTCGAGCAGAGGATGAGATGGTTCCAGCAAGGTGTTTGCATCTCGGCACCCTGGTGTGTACACAAATATGGGGTATCTGATTTCTCTCATAGATGGCTGGGCGTATTTCTTATGGGAAGGGTTGTGCCGTAGTCGGAGATGGTCCTTAGGACCTAACCACAGTTCCCACCAGTGTTGCTGTTGTGGGAATCCTGACATTCAGTTTCATGGTTCATTCCGCGTGTCTACGGGCTGGTATAACTATCCTTTTTCATTTTATCCCTTTCATAATGATATTTTCTATAAATCTAACTGTTCATATGTGCCATCCTTGAATATTTTTAAACGGAAAAAAGTTCTCTGCTTCTGTAAGGTTAAGTAGTTACAATGTATATTTGTGCTTTTTGATTTAAAAAAAATGCAAAACTAATTTTTAAAAATTTACATTGCATTATTTCATAAATTAGCCACATCAAAGATCTCACAATATTCAGCTTATTAATTAAATATTTTTTTCCTTTTTGCTAATAATGATTCAGATTGGAGTGATGTATAAGTTATATTTAAAGTTTTCATTCCCTTATGCGTTATTTGATCTATATACATTATATAATGCTCATCTAAATAACTAAACACATTTTGTGTTTATGAAATTAATTTCCTTTTCTTATTAAATCATATTTTTTAATGAAAATAATACATTATGTATTTGTGAAAAAAATTTCTACAAACTTAAAATCCATATTTTTAAATTTGTTAAACAGAGGTCGTCGAATTGCGTGAAGAGTTGACATAAAACGCGGGTGAAATAACGTGAAATATTCGAGATAAAATACAAAATAAATCTAAAATAATCGAGATAAGGCTAAAATAAAATAATTAGATTTTTTTTATTCAAAGCATAAGCTGCTGAGATTAAGTGTGATATTTTCCAGAATTTAACGAAAAATATACAAAAAATTTTTTTTAGTTCAAACAAATTGGAATTCCGAATTAAATTTTAAAATCTTACGAAAGGAACTGTATATACTATATTTTTAGCCTTTAAATAAAGTATATACAGTAAATTACTTTTAAAAAGTCATTATTAGCCAAATAGTTTTTTTATTTAACTTCTTTGCAATCTTTGTTTATTCTGTCTGTATTTAATGCAAATAAAAAAAATGTTAACATTAGATTTTATTTATAAAATGCTTTAGTAAATGTTTATCTTGCTGGTACTAATGATGGAAAACAAACAATTAATGCTAACAAATATCTACTTTTTGTTATCTGTTGACTTCAAATATATAAATCTTCCAGTGTAAAATTTTTCTTTTGATTTTTTTTATATTGGCTTATATGTGTTTCATGTTTTGAATATCATTAAGATAATGTTTCAAGTTATAAAATATTTTATCAATATTTTCAAATGTTTTGAAGTGAAGTTACTTTGAAATAGTTAAATATTGTCTAAAGTTTGTTAAATGTAATTAGTAATTTAAATCAATTGCAAATTTTATGGGTGCGTGCTTTTAGTCTGCAAATGAATTATATATGTTCCTCCTTTTTGAATATTTTCCTTAACTTTATAGAGTTTATTGTTTTTTTAAATAAATACATTACATTTTTATATCCCAACTGGGACATATTTAAAATTTTAAATGTTTTAACTTGAAAAATACTTAATATTTTGTTTTCTTACCTATAAAAGTCCAATTGCTACGGTTTCAAAATAAATTGACTCTATTTATATAATACAAGATTAAAATTGTTTTCAAATCAATGAATATAAAAATTTCTTGACATAATTAATATAAAAATAAACATAATCGATTACTATTTATTTTTTGTAAAAATGCATTAAAAAATTACTATTTTTTTCTCTGTTTTTAACAGAAAATTCCTAAAATTTATTTTCACTCTTAACCTTTTTATTCCTAATAGCATGCGGCTGCAATAATGTCCAAATTTCTGTTTTGAAGTTCGGAAAAAAAGAAATCTATTATAGGGAATTTCACGTTATCATAAGAGAACATTATTACTTTTCATTTTTTATTTGTTTTAATTAATTTAAGTAGTTAACCAGCTTAAACCGGTT
>JAOUZG010050597.1:1104749-1118817 GCA_026289955.1 Argiope argentata | reverse complement strand
GTGTGTGTGTGTGTGTGTGTGTGTGTGTGTGTGTGTGTGTGTGTGTGATTTCTTATCAATAATGTACTCATATTATTTTAAATACCTACATTACATAGCATTCACAAACTAATTAAAGATACGCTTCACAAATTTTGCAAACTTTAATGTTCCTGTATGGGACTAAGTTGAATTGATTTATGTTTAAAGAATTAGTTTCTAGTTTTGATTTCCAAAACCCTAATAGTGAGTATTAAAATCTATATTTATACCACCTTTAATATATATTTTATTTGTTTTTAAGTTTTTCTATTTTACTGAATGCAATATTGGTCTTATCACCTACCATCCATCTACATTCAGATGTTTCTCAAATATCAAATTAATAATAAAAAATGCTTGAGATATAGTAATAGTAAAGAAATATTTACCTCTTTAAACATTTAATATTGTTAAGATACATCATATTCTAATTGGTACAAAAATTGAATAATATTGATGTTTTATTTTATATGAAATATTTATAACTGATGTTATATTTTATAAGTAATATTTGTAATTGATAACTTAATAATGTAATTTTTGAAAAAGAAAAATTTCATATTGTAATATTCTAAAAATTCCTATTCAAAAAATTAATTTATAATCTTATTCAGCCATTATCTTTGATATTAGATTTATTAACAGTTTCATGTAACAATCAATTATTTTAACATAATCACATCAATTAAAATCTACAAAACAAGTTAATTACTTATAAAATAAAAAATAAGTTGATATTTTTATAACCTAACTACTTATAGTACTACTTAATCTTGTCAATGAAGTCAATGGAGTCCTTCCTGCAAACATTTTTTTTTAAATATAATGAATAGAAAATGCAATGCATTTATAATTTGTTGAATTAGATTTTTTAAAAATCCTAACAAGTAAAATTTATTTCAGATTCTGGTTTTTCTCGAACAAATCCTGTGTTTATAAGCTTATTTTATCATAAGACATTATGCCCTAAATTTTATAATATGCTAATACCCAAATAAATTGCTGTATAATTCAGCCTCAATATTCATTATCATGCAAAATTTTAATTATTTCGATATCTTAGGAGTATGATTTTTCTTTGCTCAAGAAGATATATCTTAATTTTTATATAGTTTAGTAGAAAAATAAATTATATGTTTTATTCAATATTATTTTCTGCAAAATTTTGACTTAAGAGGATTTTTCCTCTTTAAATTTTGAGGCCCAGAATGAATGTAATGTTACCGGATTAATTTATTTTAATAGACAGAGATTTAAATAATGAAAATATACGTTTATACTATTATAAAAATTCTCTCACATATTTAAAAAAATTTACGAGAAATAAATATTTATTTGTTTTAAATACAATGTGTAGTTTAATTCTAAATTCTTACTAGTGCTCGAAAAATCATTTAAAAATAATGAGATTTTTCTCCAAGTTCTGATGCATATCATAACGGGAATAATGTTGCTTAAATAACAGATAATTTGATGAAAACATCTCAAAAGTAGCAGTAGTTTATAATAATATAAAGAGAGTAAATTATGCAAATATTGTAAATTTTCTCTCACATAATATTTACAAAAATTAAATTTTTCTGAAAACCAAAGTGTAGTTTACTTCTAAGTGTTTACTACTACTTTGAAAATCCTTTTAAAAGAATGGGTTCTCTAAGTCCTGTTACATAGAATAATTGTAATAATGTTAGGTATTTAACAATTAATTTTATGAAAACATCTAAAAGGCGCATTAATTTATGCCAATATATTGAATGTACAATAAAGTAAAATATAGGTTTATATTATTATAAAGTTTCCTTCACACATTCAAAACAATTTATGGAAACTAATTAATTTTTAATGAATTGCAAGGTTTATTTCTAAAGATTTACTAGTACTTTAAAAATCCTTTCAAAAGAATGAATAAAAGTCCTTAAAAAAATCTAGTATTTTATTAGTACACACTATCCTTATTTCACTTCTTAAAATAAATATTCGTCACAATATGGAGCTCTATCAAGATAAATATTCCGACATTCCTTTTAAAATATTTGCCTTTTCTAAATATTCATAAAATCGAAAGGCCCAAATTCATGATACCTTGATATATTTTTTTTCTTCATAGCAAACCTTCCGAGTTGTCGTCATACATACAAAGACAAACTATACAATGATTCTAGAGTCATCAAATTTTTCTATCGATTTATCTTTTTTGAAAAAGAGCCATAAATATCAACCATAATCCTGAAAGAAATATTTTACGACTCCGGTTAAGGCAAGACGTCGAGGCTAAAAGCACGTTCTTAGTAAGTGGGACAAAAAGTACAAATCCGGAACTCTAAAAACTTTTTTTTCTGCTTTCAGACACGAACTTTTTCGCTAAAATGTGGGGCGAATATGTTTCTTTTATTAGCTCGCGTTGGAAGGCTTTCTCCTGTTGTTTTTGCATCATTCTGGATCGCGCCAGCAAATACACGGTAAAAATCTTACTCATTTCAAGTTGAGTGTTTCGCCAAAGCTGTTGTTGGTATTGGAGTGGAGGCTGTAAAATTAGCTCTCCAGAATTTCGGCGGGGAAGAAGAGAATCCTGGGAAATTTTATTGTGTCTGGTTTATGTTTGTGCTTGTTTATTGGGGCTAATAAGTGCTCTATTTTCTTCTGATTGTTACCACTTTGCAGACTGTTCCCACAGATAAAACGAAGTAAGAAACAGATGAAACGAGAGAAATTTGTTGTGTCGAGAGATACAAGTGGAAATATGATTTGACTGCTTATTTGATTGAATGGAATTCTAGACTAAATCTCAAATACCAGAAGTTTCTTCCTGGGATTTTTTTTCCATTTAGAGAAATTTCTTGAAGATAAACTAAATTATCCGAGAAGAAAATAAGCTTTAAATTATTTCTTTACATGTTCTACTCATGGCTTATTTTAAGCTTATAAAAATTTTGTGATTGAATTCAACCCGCTGGATTTTCGAAATTCTTTGAGGTTGAATGTTCCCGATGTCAAACCCATATTTTAAAATTTTAAATGTCAGACAATCAATTAACTTTAATTTAATTTTTCTACATGGAAAAAGATCTATCAGACAGGCAATTTTAAAAATTGATTCTAAACTTTCTTGATATTTCATGGCAAGGAGTTAAAAATTATTAAGGCTCTAAAAATATAATTAAATTAATAGCCGCTTCAAAATCCTTATACCATGTTCATAATTTTCTCAACAAAATATTGTTGAGCACCAAATCATGACAGGTTTTTAAGGTCATGCTATCTTAATAACCTTGGATTTTGTTTTTTGTGGTTATGAGCATATTAATGATGCCAAGTGTCCAGTAAAAACCACAGTGCCATTAAAAATAATTTCAGTTTCTGATTCCTTATGTAAACTGAGCAGACAAAAGCACTCTTGATTCCTCATATTTCAACAATAACAAAAGACCATCGTTATTCAAAAATAAAATTGAATCTGTTATCGATGATTATGAAAATGTTATTAATATTACCATCAGAATGGGAGGAAACAATTGCATATCAATTAAATTGATATCATAATTTTTTTAATTCATCTGAAAATCTCTCATAATTTAAAATTGAGCTTAATATTTAATTAACTAATATTTTAACTAAAAATAAAAAAAAACCACTTGAAGTACATATTACAGCCCTTCGAAATGCAGGTGGTTATAATTAAACTTCCTTTATAAACAGCATCCTATAATTCAAACAGGTGACCGAATTGCTACGAAATTTGGTATATAAACTATACACGAGATGTGCCAATGGTGTTAAAAAATGTTCCAAAATCTCCACTAGAGGGCGTCTTTTCCAAAAAATATTGAATTTAACTCAATAGATGACCAAATTGGAGTACAAAAACAATATTAATAATCCAGAACAAGAAGAATGAAAAAGCTATCTGTTCTAGGGAGGGGGGATTTCAAGATCTACATGCTTGCGAAGAAGAGGAATCTTTATGTAAAACAGGTTTGACTATGAAACGTTTTCAGACGTTGTCATGTTTTATGTCCCCGCAAATAAGCTATGGGGTCACTTAAAAAGCCTAATGTATCCTGCAGAGGGGCCTTTGAATAACCTATATGTACTCTATAATGTTCCGAGTGCGAAGCATCACAAATGAACAGTTACGATCTGCTGTTAAACACAATCTTTATTGACTTGGAATTTTGCATGTGAATAAAGGTAGCCCCATAGAGCAGTTTCCTTACAGCATCTTAGACGCTATCAACAACTACTCCTTCTTGTGTAATTTCGTCCTAATCTGCTCTTGTTTCTGCAAACTGAACTGTCCCTCCCACACCCCCGAAGTAGCGCACTTCTTTTTTTTTCTTTATCTGTACTTTATGCAGTTCGATGAGAAGACGATCAGAAAATAGTCAATAAACGTTAACATTATTACTGCATTCTTTTTGTGGTATTATATTAAATCAAATTTAATGCTTTTCGGATAAAAGCGCCTCTAGTGGATTTTTTTTTCGAAATACCGTGAGCTCATTTTTAAGTGTAGTCTATTTACTAATTTTTCTTTATAATCCGTTCATCAACTTGAGTTTGAGGATGAAAATTTGTATACGGAGTTTGATTTTAATACCCTGTTTATATCGTCTTCTGTTCAGTTTACCACCCCGCCACCACTGAACGTAGCAGTATCGACTATACGTGCCTAATATGTAAATGTATGTCTAAGGATATAGAATGTTGAATATCAAAACACGTGCAGGTGCACATACACACACGTCTTTATTATTAGTACAAATAAATTGAGGGGTACTAAAGCTAAATTTAGAAAATTCTTGTATTAAAATTCTGTATAAATAACAGTTACGTCATACACATATACACATTCCACTTTATTAATGTTAGAGAGTAAACAATATGAAATAATATTTTAATCAGTGAAATATTAATCATCAATTAGACTGGAAATAGGCAGGAAAATAGCAGTAATACTGTGATACTAATCGATAATGAATATCAATCTAAGGAAAACAGAGATATTTGAAAACAGTTATTTCCTTACTTTACTTCAAAGATATTAGAATATTTAAGATAATCATTGCTTCAATTTTATACCCTCACAAAATAACCGTTGCTCGGAAGACTGTACAGCAACTTCTATATCGTTTGCAGATTAAACATATCATTGATCAAAACACAGTAATTCATCATAAAAATCTCTTCTTATCAACAAATATTTAAATACTTTTACTCTCTTATCCTATTTATCATCTCAAATGCGAAGAAGCGATTAACTGCTAATAAGGTGAAGAAAAGATAATCTCTTCGGGATATCAAAAAAGATTAGAGATTATCTTTGAAATATTTTGAAAACCAAATTATAAAAAAATAAGCAGCCAATATATGCTTTTTAATTTGTCTAACCTCTTATCAGCAAATATTTAACCCTTTGCACTTCGAAAAATAATTAGATGAAAAATCATTCACCTAATACAAAGATTTGTTTATTGCCATGAAAAATAAATATACATAATTTATTTAAGTAGAATTTCTTTGAAAAATTAATCTACATCTCTTAACCATTATGTAAGCGTTCCAGATTATTGAATTTGAAAAATAAATAAATAAAACGTCAAAATGATGCAAAATCTTGTATGGTGAGTCAGAGATAACATCGGAATGCAAAGGATTAAATTGTTATACTCCCTTATCCTAATCATCATCCCGCATGCCCCATGCGAAGAGGATAATAACTGCTAATAAGGTTAATAATCACTTCCGGATATCAAGAAAGAAGATTCAAGAGCTTACCTTTGAAATATTTGAAAAACAAGACTATAAGATAATATACAGCCAATAAATGCCTTTTAATATGCAGCTGGAGCTTTCTTATTGACAGTAACCCAAAGATCAAAAGCAAAAAATTCTCTTCCAGCAAACTGGGAGTTGGGATTAAAATTGGTTTTGCAGAAGAAACTTAACAAATAAAGAAAAGCAAAAATTGTAATTCTTCTAATTAATCTAACTGCATATATCACTTATACATTAACCACTTAACAGTTTTATTTTCTTCACTATCAATTGAGATGGCACCTTTTATTTTGGAAATATTTTATTATTTTGATTCAAATGGAAATCCATCGAATACTTGACTTATCTACGTATTCGAAGTCATTTTACAATTGAATTATAATTGTTATGAATAGTTTATTTTTTGTTTACAACTAGCAAAATTCTATAAATTGATGCACATACGGTCAAAACGGTTAAGTGGTTAAGAAAAAATGACCAATTAACAAAACCAGAAGAAATTTTAAAATTAGCTTAAATACCAAAACCTTACTCCTTAACATAATAAATAATCACCTTTTAATTCCTTTCATTTAGAAAAATGTAGACAATGTAAATTGAATGAGTGACTTCAAATAATGTTTCCAGTTTTAAACAACTTATTAGATAGAACATGATTGCTAGTTTCAAAAGTTCTCAACAGAAAATTTGATTATCTTAAGAAAAACCTTTCCTTATATTTGAAGTATGTAAATGAACTTATTTCTCTTCTCTAAAACACCGTTTCGCATTATTAAATTCTGTTTCCATGTTTATACACGTATGCATAAAAAAATAACAAACGCTAGTGTCATCAATTGGTATATAATAATCCAAACTTATTACTTCATCAATTTATGATCGTCGAAGAATTTTTCATTCATTATAAATACGTTCCTGGCGAACCGAATTGATTTTCCGGGAACGGACTCAATTCTCTCACATATTCCGAGATACCACACTCCATTTAAAATCCACTTCCAATAGTATCCAGGAAAGACAATAAATATCTTTCGGTTCATCGAATCATACAGCATCCTTCGCCGGGGGCTTATGCAAAACATTTACTTTAAGTGAATATAATTTATTCCTTAGGGGGTTGGAGGAGATGATAAGAAATTCGAAGATTATTTATTATTTCTTATTCGACTCCGAAATGAATTTCGTTCCACATAGTTTGAACTGCATGGGAGAATGGACGGCAAAAGCCTGGGGGCATTCCGTTCTCATTTCGTTCGAACCGATTCGGAAAAATGCAAATACAGCAGCTTTTCAATGCAATGAATAAACTGGGAAACCCTCTCTTTTGAAACGCAGAAAGGAAACTTATTCGGTTAAATTTTTGTTAGATCGCTTGTTTTTGTTTCATGGGAAGGAAATGGAAGCCTGTATAGACTTACTGCCATTTTGTTTTCTTTCTAGAGGCATAGTAGATCGAGTATGTTTTTCCGAATATATAGCTCTGGAGAAGAAATAACAAAATAGGAGACGGTGTCTTCTTTATAAAGTTGTTGTTGGTTCCTTTTTTTCAAAGTGCGTTATGAAGTTTACGTGCGTTGTTGTCTTGTTGTTGTGTATATAAGAGTATATCTGCTGATAAAATGAATATTTTCGGAGTTTTCTGCCGTAGATTTGTTTTTAGACGACCCAGTTGTGCCAAGTTTGCCCAGAAAAATTTATGTCGACTTCTTGTTTAAAGGAATTTATGCTCGAAAGGAAAATGTCTATGGCCCTCCGAGATAAATTTTACATAAGCAAGGCAATAGCATTTATTTAGAATAAACTGGGATAGACACGGAGAAACAAATTTTGTAAACTTGCAATATAAACAAGGGGAATTCGAATTCTGCAATGTTGCTGGTGAAATTTTAAATTAAAGTACTTTTTTTAGATGTAATGATACATTTTCTTAACATATGAAACGTTTTATGCATTTTGAAGACGAATTGCGACGAACGTTTATATTTTAGTACAGAAACGAATGTGAGAAATTTTATTTTTATTTGGCTTTCAATGGCTCACCTTCCTCGTGATTTAGGCGTCTCGGGTTCGAGTCCCGGGTATGGTATGGTTGTTCTTTTGTGTACTATCTGTGAGGTATATGAACGTACCCCCCTGTAAAAAAGGGGGTATGCAAGGAAATGGGTTGAGTGTGTAGCTAAGTCGTGCTCTTGGTCCTAATTGGCGCTACCTACAAAACCAGAGATGCTCATTCGGCTTAAAATCAGTTACGGCTATCAACGCGTTTGTCTGCGTAAAGTACCATTAGTAACAACAACAACAGGAATAAATTTCTGTAAACATAAATAGTGATATTTTTGACTGATAAATTCCTTAAAAGGGACAGAAAAATGTAAGCAAAAATTTGGAGCATTTGTCATGAAGGTATAAAACTGAAGAACGCGTGAAATTGTGCGAGTAAATCGCCTCCTTTTGAATATAACTTTCAATGCCTATTTTTAATTTTTTAAATTTTGAAACAATATTCAGTTGAGGGGGGAGGGAGGTCAATCAAACTAATAAGGACTATGTAGATAAAGCCGAATTAAAAGTTGCAGGTGAGTTTAGTTATATTAACATCCCGTTGTAAAGCAACAATAGGACTATTTTGGGTTGGACCTCGTAATTTTGAACAGCGCTCAAATGACGAGGAGGACACCTGAGCTGCCATCCCATTTTCCACACCACACACTATCAGCTGAAGGACGTTTCGTCCTGATGAATTTAACTTGTAACAGATCCCTTTATACGACGGTTTTTCGACGGAATCGGGTTTAGAGCTTGAAACCATACGGCTCATGAGCCGTTATTTTACCAACAAGTTACTGAATCTACATTAAAAATTGCTGACATGGATTTTAAAAACTTAGTATTTGATATGAATGACGGATATAATACAATAAACATATAAAAAAGAGTGATTCGGAGATACTCCACGTCTTTGCACCTGCGTCAGGAGATGTTTATTTCATTATAAAGAGGGTGAGGTAAAACAAAAGTACAGGACGTTTACATTGAGTAATAGGTGAATATGGATCATTCACGGATTCAGGCAAAATTATGGCCCTTCATCTTTCTACGTGCCACCATTTAGTAAACATAGAATCGCTGAAAAATGCTGATCCCATATTCCTGAAAAGAACATTAATTGACAAATAACCTAATATTTGAAACTGCTGGCCAGGATAGTAATACATCTGAATCTCATAAAGCCAATACTACATGGCAGGTTTAATTGTTCTTAATGGCAGTGATGCTTTTTATTATTGTTATTTTCTATATTGGATCTAATTTGTTTTATTTTAATTCCAAATAAATATTAATAGATGTTATTAAGAACATGAACTGGTTGAATATATTTTGGAAAAATTGATAGAATAGGTCTCTTTGTCAGTCCTCTCCCTTACAAATGAAACCGATTTGAGATTAAACTAGCAATAGAAAACCAGAGAGACTTTCTTAGAGACATGAATATCTTAGAAACCAAAATGTTGAAATTTATGCACGTAAATATAGTAAATTTAACATATGTTTAAGCCTCCTTTATGCTTATACATCGATACATTCCCTTTATACACTTTAAAATGTATTTTAACGTAATGAGAAATGTCTCCAAACATAGAAAGTTCTTAAAAGTTTTATTAAAGCCCATTTATAGCTCTCATAAAAAAAGGTTATTTTTTCGAATTCCATTTTTAAACCAAAATTATTGATTCATTACATTTTTTTAACTTAAATATTCTCTAACAGAGCCACACATATTGAAAACCCTCTTTTAAGGCAGCTTTTATTTAGTGTAAACTGCAATTGACGATCAAATAGGTAGTTTTAAGAATTCAATTGTATTTACTTCTATTTAAACTGCTTGCATAAAATTTCATATTTATGTTTCCATAGATGTTAAACCCCTTGTCACTTATATAGTTTTATATACGTTTTGATGATTGCATATAAGAAGTATCTTAATCGAAATCAGTTCTATGATATTCAGCTCTACGGGAAAAAAAGGCTATTCCACGATTTATTTCTCCTCTGAATTGTGAAATATTTCAATTTCATTTTTGTTAGTTTTGTAGTTGTAATTTGAAAAACGGTCTTACAAATTAAAAACGTTTTTTAGAACTTCTTTCATTTAAAATTATATTCATTTATAACATTATGAAATATTAATTAATATTATACTTACAAAATTCATATTTCTCAATGAAATTTAAGAATATTTGTACAAATATGGAAGCTAATTATTTTTTATGATACAATTATTTTTTGTAAATTGCTGTAAAATAGCAACGCAATATGTTTTCTTACTTAATTAACCCTCATTCAAGAGTTTCCAATATAAATTAATTTAATAATATAATAAATGCACACTTAATTCTTTCTGCTGAAAAATTGAGGATCTTAAAGATTGACTGTTTTAAATACTTGAATAAAACTTAACATCATTATTTTATTAATTTAAAAATTGAAATTTATTTCATTAAAAAAAAGAATTATATATGCCAGGTACCTGCTTATCTATGCAGCACTGTCTTCTTTCCATCGTTCAAAAATCACGAAGATTTCAGCATGGAAGCCTGAACCAGAAATACTTATGTTCATCTAAATCAAAATTATTATTCAATTTTTTGAATTATCTGCATATTTTCAGAACGACTGAACTAAAATAGTAGAAATTATAAGTAGCATGGTTTCAGTTGATTCTTTTTCGGTTGGTATAGATATTTCTGAACTCATATATACAATGTTTACTATTGAGAAAAACTAAATAATTAATATTAAACTTACAAAAATGTATATATTTAAAATTCTCATTTTATTGTGTTCTCATTTCTATAGTTAAACGACTGGATTACTCGTGTTTTTTATTTAGTCGATTATGAAAATCATATTTTGTAGATACGGAAACTATTCTTAACCCCTTCAGCCCTGAGTTTTTGAATTATGGAATAAAAAAAATGGTGGAAATTAAGGATTGGAATCACCAAGAGAGCATCCACATTTAATTTCATCTCATTTTCACCACGGGTATAGGAAATAAGAAGTCGTGGCAAATGCCACCATCAGATTTGAAAAGAAATGAAAATTAAGAACTTAAAATACCGGAGTTGTAAATACCACCGGGAGGGTTAACCAGGTGAGGGTTGAAAGGGTTAACAAAACGCAAATTAAATGGCATTTATGCTGTTAAAAACGTGGGGTGATAGAAGCACAATATATAATATGCTGAAAAAATTTTTTGGTTAAAGATTATTTTTTAAATTCCACATTTAAAAGCGCTTTAATCATAAAGTCTTTAGACATATTTTTTGGATTATTGTTCTTCAAAAATTCAAAAATAAAAGACATGCTTTGAAGTTATCATTAATTAATAAGAAGCTAATTTGATATTAATACATTCCAAACGAAATTTCCAACATTCTATAAAGCATTCTGACATTAAAAATCCAAGATGTTCGAGATGTAAAAACAGATTTTCGCTCCCGAACATCTATTTTTTTGAGATAAGAAAATGGGAGAAATTCTCAAAGTGCCTTTGGCTAACCTCCAAATGACCTTAAATGACGCTATAATGAAACTTGACATCGATCTACTTTGATGATATATTTCTAAAAACTCTGGGCCTGGAAGGCTTGATGCACGTCCTTATGAGTTAATCATTGTATTTAAAAAAAAAGATGATTTCCATTAACAATTAAGAAACATAATAGTCATTACTAATACATCTTAACTGTATTTTCTAAAATTAATAAGTGAGTAATAATTTCTCTTAAAACACCTTATGAAAAAGGAGGAAAGAATTTCGAACGTTAAAGACTAATTCGGGAAAAGTAAATTAACGTCAGTGTAAATATTCCTAACAACAAACAAGAAGAAATAAACTGAAGGAGGAAAACCATTTTCAAGCACATTTTAATATCGATAACCAGCATAAAAAATAGTTAATTTACAGGAGATTTCAAAAAGAATCTTAGTCAGCTGGTAAAATATTTCATTACTGAAGTTTCAAACAATTATTCATGTCTCGCCATTAAACAATTTCTTGCCATATTGGCTCAAATGCTTGTCAATATCCATATTATTTATGCCAAAGCTATATTTTTTTACTAAAGAAAAAGTAAGGGCTTAAAAGTTTGCTATTATATGTAATATTTTCCCCCAATTTAAAATCAATTTTCTTTCTTGACATAGTTTGTTGTCTTATTATATTTTTGTGAGATTATTTTGGGGCAAAAAAATCATCAATATTATCTTTAAAAATAATTTATTTTGATTAGATAATTACCATTTCAGTTCAAAATATAGTTATCAAGTATAGAAAGAGTGTGTTTTGATTATTTCTTTGTATACGAAATACACAAAAAAAGTAGTGAAATTAATTAAACAAATTGATTTGGGATATTTTTTGAGTCTCCCATATTTCAAACTTCCATGAGTTCGAAAAAAAAATTGCAACTGTGCCTGCCTGTCAATCTGCCTGTAAACACAATAAATAACAAAAACATTGAGTTGGACAGAGGAGTTAGAAATTTTGACTTCTATGAAATACTGAAAGAATTCCATTCACAAGAATTTTGTATGGCCACTTCAGTGTAATTGAACCCGATAACTGCAAAATGTAAAGAGCTGCTTAAATAAAATTTGGTGTCCATGTTTTTCTATAAAATTGTAGATCCATGACAAATTTAATTAAAGGGTGGACTAATTTTTTATTCACACTTCTGCTAGAATTGCAACAATAAATGCTTCTACTAGAAAATGCAACGACCTTAATAAATGAGATTCGGTATGTAAACTGTTGTTATTTTGTTGTTTCTTATGGCATTTGCTTTAAACTCGTTGAAGTAGTCAGCGATTTAAGCCTAATCAGCGTCTCTTGTTTGTAATAGCGCCAACTAGGCCCTAGAGTACGAATTTAGCTACTCACTTATCACACTCGCTTGCACAGCCCCTTTTTACAGGCGGGATAGGCATTTACCTCACAGATAGAACACAGAACAACCATGCCCGAGCCGGGACATGAACCCAGGACACCCGTATCATGAAGAAAACATCCTACCCTATGCCAGGACACCAGCAGTATATAAACTTGTGCCTATAAGTGAATTTCTATAAAAAATGCTTGATTGCAATCAATCTGGAAAAAATGACAGAAGTAATTTTTCGCTCGTTAATACGTGTGAATCAACCCCAAGTCACTCATTGATTGCCAAAAATAACAAATCAAATTTTGTCAAAACTAGATTTACGTCAAAACCACTCCTTTGTAACTATTATTCACCAAAGGCATGCGATTAATTCCCAAGTAACAATATTTTCTTTAGCATAATAATAAGTACACTAATCTCATATTAAAAATCAAAATCAAATATTCATAGAGTCTTGCCTAACATTTACAATTTTATGTTCAGGGAAATGATATGGCATCATTATTAGAGAATAAACGAGAAAATTTTAAAGAGCCTCTACAGCTGGTTGTAGGTAATTTTCCCGGTTTATTTAGCCCAAGTAAATAGCAAAGAAAATACCAAATAATATACATTTAAAATTATCATTTTATTTCGCCTAGAACAGAATTTTAATCTTATATCCAATCGTTTTTTTTATTCAATGGAGTAAATCATCAGCTTTTACTTCCAGAATTTTTGTGAATACGACTTTTCAAAACCCAGCAAAAACACATTATACATACATATATATATATATATATATATATATATATATATATATATATATATAACTTACATAAGTACAATTGAGCATTCTAATTTTCTACTTCCAAATAGAACAGTTTCTATACAATATATCGTAACATTTTTGACATCATTTTCATTGCTAAGATAATAACTAAATTCATTAAACATCTTTCGAAAATGTATTTTACTTCAAGCTCTTTTCACTTTACAAAAAAAAATACAAAAAATGCAATAATATTCTTCTTTTACTATCATTTTCATAATTCAAAGTTTGCAATGAATTTTCCACTGTTATATAATGCGTTTATCTAGTTTTGACAATTTTTATAACTATAGTTTTTAGTTCTAGTAGGAATATAAAAATTCAAATTTCATTGCATTAAAGAAACTAAACGATGCAGTTTGCTCGTTAGAATAATGAAGTATAAAATGATATTTATTTTTGTTTTAATATGAGATAAACAAAAAACTTCAACTTTCGAGCATTTCTAAACGTGTATCACAGTCATAGTGTGTGTGTGTGTGTGTGTGTGTGTGTGTGTGTGTGTGTGTGTGTG
>JAOUZG010050597.1:1080936-1104739 GCA_026289955.1 Argiope argentata | reverse complement strand
GTGTGTGTGTGTGTGTGTGTGTGTGTGTGTGTGTGTGTGTGTGTGTGGGTGTGTGTGTGTGTGTGTGTGTGTGTGTGTGTGTGTGTGTGTGTGTGTGTGTGTGTGTGTGTGTGTGTGTGTGTTCGCATCTTCCCAAAAAATTAAACCCTTCAGATAGCGGGGACCAAGATTAAAATGATGCAACCGATGGATGAAAATACTTCTTTAAAACAATAAAAGAATTTATTTAGAGTTAAAAGGGGATATTTGCAAGGAAATATTAAAAGAATTAAAACATGGAGATATTTAATAAACAGAAAATTAGATTATTTCTTCTAGAAGGACGTTAGAAGTAGGAAAGCATTATGACAGAAAACATAGGCTACTGGGTACGTCCGTACCGAAGCGTTGTTGAGTAGCCTCTGGCTCAATATTAATTGGGACAGTTTTTCAAAAGCTCGAAAGATGGCGTTTTTCTGGAATGTTGCACTAATTAAAATTATCGTCCTCTGGGAAATGATCTAATCTTTTACAACTCTTGCTTTTAATTACATATATCTTAGGGTGTTGACAAAACGAAATGAAGGTTGGTTAAATAAAATATCTCTGTGGGGTATCCTACACACACACACAGAGAGAGAGAGAGAGAGAGAGAGAGAATAACAACAATTACTACCATAATTCATAATGGTTTCGCAACACAACATTTTGCTGATACAGTTTTCGTAGACCAGATGACAAAACTGAAATAATTCTTCTATTAAGACATTCTTCTGACCAGTTGTTGTAAGTATAACTTTTAAAAAAAAATTGAGCATCCCTATAAGTAGCACATTTTCTTCCTATATTGTTTCGATTCCATTTTTTAAATTTTTTCCTTTAACATGCTTTGGATACAACATGTGAAAAACTAATCGATTAAAAAATGTGGAAATCATCAACCATAACAAGTAAAACCTTTTACCACATTTTTCAGAATTTTACAACTCAGTGAAAAGAAAGATTTTTTCGCAACCAGTGACAAATATTTCCTATTAGGTGACAAAATACGATTTAATGTTCGTATTAGATATAAAAAAGCCAGAAATTGCTGTTACTGTTTGTAAACATCTCCGCTTTTCTTGCTCTTATAAAATTTTCAAAATTGAAATATTTGGCATTTGCTATTGAGTGATGTTATGACGACACACGTCTTATCCTCAAGTCAAGTGTTTAAAAATGGGTTTTAAACTGGCTTTTCGAAAACTGATTATTATTTTTTACCCCTATTTCACATTTAGCAAAATTATATAATTTTTTTTTGTTCTTTATAAAATTATTACTATTATATTTGACCTTATTGAACGAAATTTAAAGTAACAACATACGGGATTTTATAAATACAAAATCCTGGATTTGAAGTTGCTATTGTAACTTCAAATCCAGGATTTTGAAGTATTTATGTTTAAAATCTGAAAGAATATTTTTTTCTTCTAAGGTTTAGACTCTCCCTCTGAAATTAAATATGATAATAAATAAAAATAATAAAAAGAATGCCCGGAACATTTATGAGATAGAGAAAAAAATAGAAATGAAATCACGAACTTGATGGTGACGCTGTACAGATAAATATATTATAAGGCAACTGATTCGATGTAGTTTAATAGTGCAAAATTCAGCTTGGTTATGCTATGTTTAATTTATGATATAAAAACAAATAGCTTAATGTCAATCATTAACACATGTTTATTTTATATAGTAAATGTTCGTAATTACATCAATTCTGATTATTCTTAGTAAAAATGTATTAATTAAATGACTTTGAAAGACTTTTTCTTGATTCTAATCGGAATAAAAATGAGCATAAAAGTTTGATTATTGAATTCTTCTCAGCATAGGTTTAGTTGCTTAGTATAGTTATATTAAATTCTATTTTTCCAGTCCATAAGGGCTATTTTGAGATGAAACACATAATTTTGAACCTAGGTAAGACGACAAGGACAACACTTCAGCCGGCACCCCTGCTCTAAAATTTTACTTCACATCAAAATCACCTTATAAGAATCATAAGGTTACTTTTAATATATAGTAGTGGAAGTCACGTTTTCTTTGTTTTCGAAAAAATAAAGCATGATGAAAAGTGCCATATTATTTGAAAATAAAAATATACCGTTGGCTAACATTTAAAGAATCCCGTAGATATGATTTTAGCAAAGGGATTGAATAAATTTTTGCATTAGTTATACACATTAACTTAAATATTTTTAGTCTTTTATGTTACTGTAACTTTAAACATATTTAAATAAGTAAATGATTATCAAATTAGTTCAAAAGGAATAATGCATGTTAAGCCTCTGAAATCTCCCTAAGGTTATCACTTTTGACTGATTGCTATTGAATATCTATGTTCCTTTATCTTTATTTAATTAGTTTTTTCCTTCATGAACATACATAATAATTCCTCCATGCACATAAAGATATAATGTAATCATAGAAATGTTTCTTATTTATTAAAATTTTTCAATACAGGTCATGATAAAACAGTCAAAGCTATGAGTTGATAATAATTTATTATCTCCTTATTTCTAAGGTTATCAAAAATATATTTAAAAATTTATTAGAAAGTATTAGAGGAAGTTTCAGACCGGCAAGTTTCAAGTATTGCGTATAAATGTTGCTTAGGTAGCTTATTTTCCTTATTTTCACAAATTCGGTTAAAACGCAAAGTATTTCAATACCGGTATCACTTATTTCTATAAGGGATAGGCTTTACCCAAATGAACCGGAATCAAATAGATGGATTGGAAATGTTTCCCTGACATGATAGATGGCGTTATATGCGCACAAAATTTCCAAACTCTACTTGGTAGTCTCTTCACTTCAGCATTCCATTACAAGATTCCTTAATCACGTCTTTTTTGCATATGTGCAGCTATAAATTCATTGGTTATGATCACGCCTTTTTGCATATGTGCAGCTATAAATTCATTGGTTATGATGAATTCATTGGAAACCATAGACGAATTGTATATCCCTCGACTTATAAAATGGATGATGAAATCTGTTTTCTCATTTAGAAAACAGATTCATTGTTAGTATTGTTGTTAGAAAACATATACTATTGTTAGCACAATCACAGAAAATATAGAATATATACTTTCCAGAACTCTTCAAATCTACGCCAAACACAGATGTTATTGATCATGCATCTATAAAATATCTTAAAATTCTTTTCCATCCTAATAGAAAAATTGTGCATAGAAAGAATTTTACACATTCATAACAATATGAAAAAATATCTAAAAACATAGCTTTTATGGATATTGGGATACTGACTTAGGCACGTGAATGAGCATTCTATATCTATACCTGATAGCTTCAGAGTTATCCTATAAAAATAGAGATAAAAGCTAATTAATAACGAGTTTTATTAGTTAATAGAAAATAAATGTTGTTGTTTCCATCAATGATAACAACTACCAACTCTCTATTACAACTAAGACCATAAGAATGGATAAGTAAACCAGATAAGAACTTTCCTTTCATCACCACGTTATCGACGCACTCCCTTATTTAGCATCAGAAAACACAAAACAAAATTCGATTACCAGCCTCATATGCTTCTTTATTCCACTGGTCCTCTGAAATGGTTCCAAGTGTCTTTCTATCGACTGTTACTGCCCTCTGACTTTCTTATTTGTTCCTTTCTTCTCGCGCACCACATTCGGCAAAATAAACAATAACATCATTACCATTCGGTTCTACCGAAAGGAAAAGATGATAAAAAAATGAAAGAAATGTGGATGGACGAGTGGAAATATTCATATTTCGATTTCGTGCTCTCCGCGTGCACGCCGCAGGGTGGAGAAGAGACTGCTTCCCCTTTCATTGTTTGAGGTCATTATCTGCGGGGATAGGGATCGGAGCATTTGAAATATGGAGACGGTGCCGATGCCAATATGTTCTCCGAAAGAATCTTGTTAGGGCGTGTGTTCCAATTGTCTTCTCTGTCTTCGCCTCGTCTGACATCGATTGAATTTGGGTACGGAATGTTTGCGTTTCGACAGTTATGAACCCTTTTTTTTTATGTGGGGGGTAAGGCTGTTTAATGAAATGCTTGCTCTGGAAAGTCATTGTCACGTTTATTTGTATCTGGAATAGTATTTATTTAAATAAGCATGAGAGTAATTGAAGAATAGTGTGAAATATTAGGCTTCAAAATTTCAACGAGTCTCCTCGTTTCAGATCATCTCCCCTTTCTGAGACTGAAAAACACACTTCAGTCATCATTTCTATCTGTCACTTGTTTATGTTTATTTTTATTTTTCTCTTTTATATTTGGTTTTTTATTTAGCCGTATTAATCTTCAATTAATGAGAACTTAATTTTGTAAATGAGTTGTTTTTGTTTTGAAACTACCACCATCACGACAGAACTACATGCTAAGCCTAAGCATTTCTTAATAGCATCTTACTGTCTGGAAATACCGCCAAATTTCTTTGCTTGGATTTTCATAAGCTGTCCAGATTGATGGATGTTTGTCAGTTCAATGTAAATGTTTCCCACAAGTTTTCTCAGTAAATATCAGGCTCCGGACAGATGAGGCAACAGTACGAAAGATGATTCAATTTAGTTATATTATTATTCCGCTTTAAAACAAAATTAGGAGCATTTTAGGATGGCCGCATAGTTTTGAACCTTGATCAGACGACGGAGATGATACCTGAGTTGGAATCTTCCCTCCAAACTTTAACACCATACCAGTGAGAGGACGTTGGTCATCGACTAATTTAATGGGCACCAGATCCACATACACGACGGTTCTTTGGTGGAATAGGAACCCGAATTTTAAACCTTCCCGTTCAGAAACCGAGACCGTACCACCAAACCAACACGGCACTGACAAAGTAATAGATATTTAAGAAAAGTCTTCCTATGTCTTTTTCACTTCATATGCAATATATAATTAAAATAATTGAAAAGGTTTAGTATTAGAGGTCTCAGGTGGTATTATATTTGCCAGTTTAAGAACGCAGTAAATTAAACGCTTTAAACTAGTGGAATAAAATTTTGCATCTGGATTTAGCAATTTTTTAAAGAATTCTATTACACATTGAACGAATATATGATTCACACGAAGTATGTGTATCTGATAATAGGGAATGCAATAATTTTAAAACATAAAAAAATACATAGATAAAATTTAGTTAGTAGTTTAATCTCCTAAAGTATAGATTGGCATTAAATTTTCACAAACAAAATTCAGGAGTTGTTCATCTAATGATCAGTATATTTCAATGTATATTAATGAGGTCATTCAAAAATACAATGCCTTAGATATACAATGCCAAGAAGAATAAAATTTATAATCGATCTTCTTAAAAAATTGTAGTTTTTGAATAAAACTTTTGTTAAAATGAATTTCTATGAAAAGGTCCAATTATTCTCAAAGAAGATCTTTCATACAGAAAAAAAATCTGAGCGCTTATGGTACTCAAGGTCCAAAATTTTTACTCCAAGCGAAATAATAAAGAAATTACGGTTCATAGGGAGCATAACTAAACTTAGTGGCACGACAACCCTATGTAGACCAAGACCTATTGTGCCCATAACTTCTTTCTTGATGGAAGACCCTTGGGTGCGAGGCATATGCCCCGGTTAGGTGGTCAACCAGTGTTTAGATCCCGAGCATGCTTATTCCTCATTTTATCGACCCACTGAAGGGATGAAATGAGAAGTCAACCTTTCCCAGCCCAAGGCTCGAACTTGAGACCTACGCGTGAGAAGCGTGAACCATTCTTCTATTAGGGAATAAACGAGAAAATTTTTAAAAGACTATTCTTCTATTTGGTAAACTTCATTCAATAATTTAATTTCTCTCAACGGCTGTATTAATATCTTGCTTATTTTTTATATTCCTTTCCATCACTCATTTCAGCCTTCTTATTCTACACGATTGAGCCGATGGATTTCATTTTCAGCCAAAAATTAAGTAGTAAGTCATATCACTGACTCTCCTATTTACCCGAAAGCACATGGATAAATCATAAAGCTGAATTACAGGAACAACAGCAACTCTGACAGGAACTGTGGTTAAGTCCGTTAACCACAAGGGCCATCACTGGTCACGGTACAACCCTTCCCTAAGGAAGTACATCTCTTCATCCCGGAAGGAGCATAATCTCCTACTTATTTATGTACATTCTAGGATGGTGATATCTAACCACCATGCAGTTTTCATCCTCTTTTCGAGGGGCTCTCCGTTAGGATAAAGTTAAGTAGTAAAAAAAATAATAAAATATAAAGAAAACTTCTTACTCTGTAGAGTGAAAAAATGTATAATGTTTATTTTAATTTAGTTACATATATGCCTCATTTATATTACTAATCTATTACTTACATATTTCAGGAAGGAACTTATATTGTCGAATCATGGAGATGACGATGACGATAGCATAACAATATAACGCCATTCTCTACACCTGTGTCTATAATACGAAGTTATTTAACAAGTTGGATGATAATATCATAGAAGGAAGAAGGAAAAAATAAAAGATCAACATTATTATAAGAAAGAAAGAGACGACAAACCATCCAGGGATCTCCAGAGAGAAACCTATCGGTGTCGAATCCTACATGACTTTATTCAATTTCTAGTGATGTAAGAACTAAAGGACAAGGCAAGGACAAGAATACTTAAACAAATGGTGACTATGAGTTGAACTCATTGGGAAATGATATTATTAACTAAAAAGGGAAAAAATTATAAATTATAGTGAGAATATCTGTATGACATGTATAAGCATATAAACAATCACTGCAGAGTCAGAAATCTGTAGCGTCAGTCTAGGCCCTGAGATTTTGATTTCCTTCGTGGGAACTGCATTTTTGAACACTTTTGAATAAATAATTATGGTTGATTTTAACAAGTGCTCGTTTTGTCTCAGCTATTGTGTGGTCTTGAAAAGATCTTGGAATTAATGGATATGGTTTACTATAAAGTGGACCTTATCGCGTGAAGAAGTATTCGATGCAAATCTCCTGTGCCATACTCCCTTGAGACTTATTTCTGGCTTTCTCATGTGCTATGGCAGTAAGCCTTAAGTGGCATAGCCAATTGGGGATTGTTATTATACCCCTAGATACGGACGATGCCATAGATGACGCTACCCTCTTCAAACTTTCGCCATAGTAAGACATTTTTCCCACGAAAAATGTAACATTCAACAGACCACCTTACATGACAATTCTTTGTAGAATCAAATTTCAAAAATAGAATACAGTGCACTATGGTGCAGCGACCCATTTCTCAAAAGACTTCACAGAAGAAATAAATTCATTTCTTATTATATTTGTAATTAATTCATATTTTTCATAAAATTTGATAGACACTTTTATGTTTTGATTTATAAATGCCATTCGGTAACCAATTTCTACAGAGTATACAGAAATAATCGTTCAGGAAGAAAAATAAAGCTTGCGGATACACACAAAAAAAGCACCTTTCGCTTGCTACGAAAATAAATATTTCAACCAAAATTACGTGTGTTAATTCTATTAGCTGGCGTCATTTCTTTTTTTTAATTAACTTAAAATCATACCATTTAAATACAAGAAAGCAATAAGTAAAAGATGTAGTATCCATTTACCTTATTTTTAATTATTATTTAATAATTTTACCCAATTATTACCATTTATCCTTATTTTCCATTTTACCATTTATCCTTACTTTCTTCAAAATCTTTATAAAAATACTATATATTGTATGAAAGAAAAACTTGAAAATGTTTTCAGCTTTTGATCTTTCCTTAAGTCAAATAATAATAATTAATACTAAAAAGCAAATAATCAAATTTTTTTTAAATAAACCCGTTATGACGTAGTTTTTAAAAAGTAACAGATAAAAGGCTTGAGACAATGAAATTCTATTTATAAACATTTTTTAGCGTTTTTAATATGATTTTTGGTTTTGTATTTAAAAAATAATGAGACGTCTAACGATAATAAGTATTATTTTAGGACAAGTAGAAGAGAACAAAAGAAATATAATTTTTTTTATTATTATAACTCATTTGTAAATACATACTGAGAAATATGAAGAATTATTTTGGTTAAAGGATGAAGAAAAATAGATTTGTTTTTTTGTCTCTCATAAGATAAAAAATAATCATTGAAGTAAAAAGAGATCATGATTTTTTGTTTCATTCACTATTTTTTAAATCTATTCAGATTCTTTCTAAATATATTATCACTAAATGCCTTTAAAATGTTCTCTAGATACTTTAAAAATCATCAGCTCGACAAATTATTGGTTGTATTTAATTTGGGAAAATATCTTATGAGTAGCTTGGTCTTGATGATTTCCTTATTTAAATCTTCTTAAATGTCTGATGGGTATATACTAGATCAAAGCAGCGTCATTTCGATAGTCTTATACTTCTTCTTGTAGTAACCTGAACATTCTCATCATGATGAAGTTTCGTGACGTCACAGTTACCTAGATCATATGAAATCCCACACTTCTTGAAATCTTTAAAAATCCTAGCAGTACAAATCCTAAGAAAAAGGCAATCATTGTTCGTCCATTAACTTACAATTAAAAGTCCATCTTGGAATTGAATGTACTTATAGTGTCACACATTTAATATCTAAACTTCTGTTGACTATTAGGAGCAATAAGATCAACTTTTGGGTGAGTCAGAACCAAAAAAAATTGAAAAGTTTCGAGATTTATTCTGTAAAGGGCCCACAGATACGCGCACATTTTTATGAGATTTCATTATTATATTGAAACATACTAGAACCCTAAAAAATAAACTAGAATCCGAATTAATTTTTTGTCTTAACCTCTTAACCCTTTTCTCTCGTCCATGATATTACCGGACTGGTGTGTTCAATTGTAACGCGACAAAACGTTTAAAACCAATTCATTTCTTTTGCCCGGAAGACATTTTATTTCTCATTCTATACACTAGATGGCAGTAATAGTATATATTAAATGTAATTGAAGATGGTTTATTATCAACCAAATGGTAGCACTAATAGAATATGTGTAGTTGTGATATGTATTTTGCAATCTTAGGCCAGAGTTTGTCCAGTTACTTCGTAACACGTGGCCCAGTTGAATACGCATGGTTTGCGTTCTGTGTTAAAATATACTTTTTAATATTTTGTTTATTATGGAGTGCAAAGTTTGTTGTTCCAGATGGGACGAAATCAGTGACAATCAATCAAACTACTAGTCCAGATTGTGAAGTTGGCTTCTATATCTTGTGCTTTGAAATTTACCACACTAGAAAAATTAACTAATATTTATTTATATTAGACGTAAGATTAATAAAATTCTCTTTTAATGTTTAAAAGATGTATTTTTTTTAATTTTCACTGCTTGTTGGAAAACCAGCATTCAGTCAAAATAAACCTGAATGTCCCCTTTTCATAAAATTTTAATCTAAAAAATATCGAAAATTAAAAATTGAACGCATATGTTGTTCGTACTCTTGATTTAATATAATTTTCGTAAATAAAAAAGAGACACTTTTATGACCGCTTTCTTGAAAATTATCTGATTGTTAAGGGGTTATATTATATATATATATATATATATATATATATATATATATATATATATAGCAATCTTTAATTGCAATAATGATACATTCATTTATATTATGTCAGTGTAAGAATTGTCACAAAGTTTTAAAGTATATTTTCATTCTTTAGAAACAGAAGATCTATAAGCTTATTAAGTAAGATTAATTTTTATTTGTATGTACTATCAATTAGAAACTGATAAGTGTTACATATAGCATTATAGAAAAATCTTATTTATGAGTCATCTGGTGGAAAACCATTGAATATGTATATCATTCAACATTCGATTGTTTAACCTCTGAAAGTAAATATGAAAACAAAAAAAAAAAAACTTTTTTCAGTAAACTAAAAATCAGAACTTTAACTATACGCTGTGAATTAATATTTAATTAATGTTTTTTATTATGAAATCATGAAGTAATTTTTGCGTAATTAACTTGTATATGGAATTGATTTTATTTTGAACTCGTTATTGTGAAATTAGAATCAAATTAAACTATTTGATAAATTTACAAATTCTGAAAATATTAGAAAAGAGTATCATCATAAAAAGCTCTTGTATAAAATATAGCATACCTGCTCCATCGAATAGTAAACTAAATTGTTGACTGCCTTCTCGAATCCGCCCGAAAGCACATGGAAAAACTTGAATGACTGAACCACCCCGACAGCAACACTGGCGGGATTTATAGTTCAGTCCTACGGGTCATCATTGGCCACGGTACAACCTTTCCTTAAGGAAGTACTTCCCGTCATCGATAAGAGGTAGCCAACCCCCACCTGTTCGTGCACTCTCAAGGGTGTCGTCTAATCTCTGAGAGCTTTTCATCCTCAATTACAAGCTCACAGGAAGGATCGAATAGTGAGTTAAGTCATAGACAGGTTCTCCGAACTGCCAAAAAGGCACACGGCTTAACCAGAAAACTGAATGACCGGACTATCGCAGCAGCACTGGCGAGAACTGTGGCTGAGTCATAATGGTCATCAAGGCCACGGTACAGACCTCACCGCAGGAAGTACGTCTCCTCATCCATGGGGGAATGCAACCCCCCCGATTAGTGTACCCACCAATGGTGGTGAGATCCAACCACCTAACCGGAGGTATCTCATCATCAATTGCGAGGTGTTACCCCCATCGGGAACGAATAATGAGTTAAATAGATTACATAATTACATATTTACAAATATGGATGCAAATCAAATTATGGAAAAGCATTTCAAAATACAAAATATTGAAACAGTCAATTCGATTGTAAGATATAATTTTCGAAATACATAAACGATTCCCTTCAAAATGTAACTAACAAGGGAAGGGCACGACGTTGAAAATTAAACTCGGCATGAGATTCAGTAAAATGGTGATATACATTTAGATTGTTCATTCACAGCCCATTCAGAAGCGCAATGGGCAGTCAATTTCGGGAAGATGACCCTTTACAAAATACTCAAACTTTATACATAGCTTATATACTCTTAATTTGTCGTCGTTACCGAAGAACGAATCATATAGTGGTAAAAGAGCCAGCGTAGCATTCAGAACACAAGGCTTCGGTCCTAGGTCAAAACTTTTTGCTTTTTTTGTTTGCCTCCTAATTTATTTCAAATTAATTTAACAGTTTATAAATAGTTTTAATTAATACATTTTCCATTCTTTATGCAAAAATAAATATTCATCCTCCATGGTTTATAATTGAATTTTTAGACGAAAATAATCATAATCATGAACACGTTTTTAAAAAAATATATACAAATTTAATTATATATTAATTCATAAACATATAATAGTCAAATTAATCGATTTTAAAAGAAAATAGAACTTTCATTATAAGGTAATGAAATAACTTATTTTTTGAAGAAGAATTTTATATCATAAAAATCTTTGTTTATGTTTTAAAATAAAAATTAGCAAAAATTCCATTGTTAACATTTGCATAGCAACAATATTCCAATTATAATGAGTCTGAGATTAAAGGCAGCTAACATTTGTAAATAATTATTTTGTGTAACTTTGTCCCAATGGATTTTATAATAACTTTTTTTAAACTTCAGATTTCATTATGTAATGCATATGCAACAGTACTTTAACTTTTAATGTCTGCCTTCACATCGCTTTCTTCTTTATTTATCAACATTTTTATGAATATAATAAGAATCGAAATAAAAGCACCAATGCTTTACAAGGGCGCGCTTTAAAATTCTCTTCTTTATTTGATTCCCTCAATAAGCCTTAATTATAAGTACAATAAAATTTCAAAATTTTATAAAGGTTCTTATCAAATTAATTACTTATACAGAAATCTACTGAACATAGGAAAATAGGTCAAATCTTATAACTTCACAATTAAAAATGTTTAAAATAACCATAATAAAATAATTATAAAACATTGAGGAAGATTTGATTTTTACTTCGTTAATTAAATACATTATTATAAAATATATTTATCTTAAAAGTATATCATTATAAAGATATTATAAATAGATAGATATTACATTTAGATATTATAAATATCTAAAAAGTATATCATTAAAAAGAAAATTAACTAAATTTTAAGATGGTGTAGAAAAAAAAATTGGAAGTATAATATTTTCAGAAAAATAGTGAAATACACACAAAATTCTTATTTTTGAACCAAAATGTTAACGCTTATTTTCATTAAAATTCCTAAAAATATTTCTCAATAATAAATTCTACTTCCTCATCTTAAATGAAATTGTGTCAAGTTTGGTATTTTAGGACAAATGGATTGAAGTAATTAATTAAATGATTGAAATAATTAATTAATTTAAACTTGCAAGTTAATTTTAAACTAAAATAAATACGAGTAAGCAAATGGTGCTTGTTTTATCACTAAAGAAACTGTTGAAAAAATTATCGTCTCAAATAATATTTCCTTTGGATTTTATAACACAGTGAAAGAATAAAATAAATTATTTCACGCCAACAGTGTAAATATTGACTGAGAAAATAAAAACCTAATTAAGGTGTTTCGGCTACTTTAACGTTTTCCATAATAATGAAATGAAATTCGTTATTATGCAAAACGGCACCCATGAAACCGATTTCTTAATTAAAAACTATTAATTCCGAGAATACGTTTATGAGTTACGTTATTACTGTGAAAATCCCGAAAGAATAATAAACTTCCCATTGCTTAATATTATAAAATTTATTCCAGCTAATAAAACAAAAACTTTTATTTCCAGAACAGTTAAATAAAATATTTTTCTTATGTTTATATCTTTACTTACATTTAATCAAAAGTTGCTTCTTTGGAATATGCATTTATGTATGTATATGGAAATATTTTTGTAAACTAGTACGACTCATTTTCTACCGTTAATATTTTCAAATAAAATTAAATTCCATGTTCATCTCCAGAGGAATATAGGATAATTTATCTAAGTTTGCAAAGGTATATGCCAGATGCAATTCAGTTAACTTATTTTTCATTAAAAAAAGCCGAATTTTATGAAATTCCCATCTTTTAATTTTAAGTAAATGGTTTTAATTAATTCGTTTGATTAATTTGATATTTTGAAGCAACAAATGAATTATGTAATGATTGAAACCATAATTCCGAACCGTGATTCTCTTTAATTTTCAATTTTAGCTTCAAGGATTTAAGGATGTTATTAAATATTATATCCTATTAATAGACATTTTATATATATATATATATATATATATATATATATATATATATATATATATATATATATATATATATATATATATCATATCTATATACACAATAAATAATTTCTATGTCAAAATGTAAATTCCATCAACTGTAGGATGATCAATCTAATAATCATCTTGGTGTCCTTTTATTTTGATATAGTATTTTCTGATTTCAAAAACAATTTTTAAAGAAAATAATTTGTTTTTTTTTGTATTCATCACATTTTTGAGGTCAAAAATATTCGAGTTGTCGTGTTTTCTAAATATGAGTACGTATTCACAATTTGAAATTTATAATTAATTCATCAACTATACTTTTACTGAATGTTATGTGTTTTTTTTAGTAATATCTTTTGTTTGAAAGAATTTGATAATTTTTTTCCTTATTTAACAAAATGTCAAAAAAACCTATTCGATCAACAAACTGTTAAAGCACCAATATATATGTATAAACTCAGGAAGAATTTACATGAAACAATTCTATTTTAGAATAAGCTTCACTACCCCATCTCGCCAAATTGTTTCATTGTGCTTTACAAAAAAAAAGTGAAGCAACAACAGCAAAAAAAACAAGTCAACAATATAACTATTAATATGCAAATTAAATTAATTAGGAGTTGTTTGTTAAGGAATTTATGGTAATAGAACTGGAAACAGACCAAAGAAATGCTTCTTTAAAATACGATTTTTTTTAAAAAGTACAATACAAGAATCTGTATATCCTATTTTTTTCAAAGCACTTTTGTTACCTCCTGATGTTTCGAAGATTTTTTTCCTTTATTTTCCAGTAAAAGTTTCTTCTTTAAAACTGCACATGAGGGAGCTTGTTTGTATCCTTTTTTCCTCCGTATTGTTTAGAACAGGGGAAAAAATACGGCAACGGAAAAAAATCTTGAAATTGAAAAGTTCTTCTCGACTTACTAAAGGTTCAGCAATGGCCTTACGACAGTTTTCTGTTTTGTTTGTGTATATCAGTAGTTTATAAAGACGGCATCTAGAAATAGTTACGTTCCTGGGTGGGTTTATGGCAGTTGAAATGCCTTGAATTCACCTTTTTAACTTTGGAATTCTTTCTCAGAATATATTAAATCGTAAACAGGAGACAAATGAAAAAGAGAGAGTGATTTTTTTTTGTAGTTTGGCTGCTTTAAAGACTTACATTTCCGTTTTGTTTTTGTTTTTCGATATAAAATAGTTCATGAAAACTTTTGTAATGCCTGAAAGTTGTGATTTTCATTTTTATATTTTTCTGGAATGTGCAATGGATGCATATAAAATTCAAATTTGGAGTGAATTATTCAAGTCATAACTTCAAAAGCTGAAGTTATAAATAGTCTCAATGTTTTTCCTGTTTAATACAGAAAAAAGACATTTATAAAATCGTATTTTTACTATTTTCTTTAGTACGAAAGATGCTGGTATTTCACACAGAGACTGGTGGAATAAAATCTATTACTCATAAGAAAATTTTCTTCATGTTAGGAATAAGCTCAAAACGCTTTTAAAATAGAGGACATCTTCTTTTAAATGCATAAATGAGAATCGGAACAATTATAGTTAACATAGCTTCAACAAATATTAAGCACTTTTTGCTTATTTTTATAATAAATCCGTTTAATTCAGAAATATAAAAAAACATTTTAATAGCTGAAAGTCCGATTTATTTACATAACAGTTTGATATGTTTATATATGAACGTCCGGCAAACGTTCCCCTCATCTGATTATTCGCATCCCGGCTATGATCAAGACCTTGCAAATGGAGGCCAAGACGAACTTTCTTCTATAAGATTTTGTCAAAATGCGGGAGGAAATCAGGAACGTTTAAAACTTTTACCAAACGTTGCCTATTTATCTCGGGTTATTTTAGATATTTTGATATTATGCACATAGATTATTCCTATACCATGACTTAATTACAAGAATAATTTTATCTTAATTCGGGGGAATCTTGCAAATTCTGCTCAATGCGCACCAAAATTGAATTACTCTCGATTGCAGGAATCAATTATATTCGGAAATACCTCGGGGAAAAGGAAATAATAGTAATGATAGTAACAGGAAGAACCTCAATTCTGAACTGGACGCGACTGTCACTGGCCTTAGCGGAATGACCACAGCCGAAATACAACGATAAGATTATTCTATATTTAGTGTAGAGTCGAGTATTTGAATAGCTCCCTTTAATAAGTTTCTCTAATATTGAGAAATAATCAATAAATTAAATATGCTAGATAAGCAAAAATAGTATGGTTTGATATAATCTAAAATAAGAGAAATCCGGCAAAATTTCGCAATCAAATTCGTTTATGATTACATTTTTCTTCATATTTCCCTACATGAAATAAATTTTATAAAGATAAAATAAAATTCTCAGTTCAAACCCCAGCAGATTATAAAGAAAAGAGAATTTAGATATCATAGAATTCTTTTATATTGTAGAAAACTAAGATATAAAATTAATTAAAGTTTGAAAGTTTTTTTTCATAGGCAGATTATTTTTAAAAAAAACACCTAGTTTTATTTACATATGTATGCTTTTGTATATAAAAAAGCAAAACTAGTTCCCAGACGTTTAAAACAAAAACTATGACTATGACAAAAAAGTCACATGAACAAAAAAATTAATTTCAATGAATGATGCTTTTAAACAAATTCCACGTAGAAAGGACAAAAGTTACATAGTAAAAATAAATTTGAGTTTTTCTCCTTTCTTTGCAAGTGGACTAAAAAAATAAATAAATAAATAAATAAATAAATAATGGTGCCTGTCTGGCAAACATTTTATTTTATAACTTATAGCAACTTCATTTTGTGGTGAATAAACATTTCACTAAACCATAAAAAATAGTATTTAACACGAAATTTAACGAAAATAAAATTTTACTTTTATTACAATTGAAAGACTAAAGCATAAATAGATATTCATAAAGTATAGATAAAATAATTAAATACACAATTTTGTAAAATAGTTTTACTAGAATGGGAAAAATTTTCGCAACAAAATATTGTTTTAGTCTTGATTCGTTTATTTCAGTTTGCCGTTATTTATACAGCAGATTGAATACACAAACAAAATTATTTTTAATATTACCGTAACTCGGTTATATAAAAATGCGTATCTAAAACAATGAAAACACATATAAATAATTATGAAATATTTTTTAAAAATACATGAATATTAGAAAAAGTAAACTATGTAGAAATAAAATGGTATTGAAAATTCTGCATTTGCTATCTTATGTACGCAGTATATTAAGAGTAAGCATAGCAATCATTTCAAAAATTCTAATTTTAAATTATGCTATATCTCCACATTGCAGATAATTCTAAATCTTGAAAACCCATTTGTGATAGGCTAGATTATGTATTGGTATTTTAATGGCTTAAAAAACATGGCTGTATTGAAACAATGATAAGGTAATGTTATTCTAGTAAAAGTTAAAATTTGCTTTAGGTTTTTATTAGTAAGTACAATTAAAATTCAAGTTCAATGTGATAACCATATAATTTAAAGCATATAAGTCCATTAAAGATCCACAAATTTTAGACAACTTAAAAAATAAATTTAAAAAAAATATGTCTAAAAATATTAGTAAAAAAATGCAATAATCAAAGGGAGATACGTATTGTAAATAAAATGGTATTGAAAATTTTGCATTTACTATCTTATAATGAATAGTATGATGCTTCAAATGTTCAATGTTTTATGTACAATAACAAGAATTGCATAAAAAGAATAATTATAAGCAGAAATATATTATGGTATATACAACATGGTTAAAATTATGATATTTTTATTTCAAAAACTTATCAACAAATTGGTACCCTCTAATTTTGGACTGTAATTATTATATTTGAGTAAGAGTTAAAGAATAAACCAAAAGTAATTAAGATAATAGTTGATACTTGCAGCATAACTATGTCGAAATTTTTTTGTCAATGAAATATGATAATTAAACAATAAAATACATTTTAAAATTATAAATCATTTTTCCTTTGAGTTTTTCTTTTTTTTAAAAATGATAGTTATTTTTAATGAAATGAGACATTTTATAAGAAATATTTTTATTTTCATAACAAAAATGGTAAACTGTGACGCATTTTAATAAAAATAATTTTAATTAACCGGCATTAATTAAAATTAATTTCTTTAGGACTATCAGTAAATTATCAAAGTGAATTTCTTAGTAAATTTCTTATCACTATGGAATAATTGCTAATTGATGCACAAGATTACGTGGAATATATTATCACATACGTAAATAAATTCGTAAGAAAATAATATTTACATGCAAAAGATAATAAATTTAACAGAAAAAATAAACTAAACAGCCTTTTATTAAATAAGAAACTGAGATTTCAATCTTGTAAAAAAGCATTTTCAAAAGCCTCGTTGAAAAATTCTTTATATTGATTTGGTATTCTTTGGAATGAAAGAAATAATTTTCTGAAAGATAAAATTTTTATATTGCATTTTGGATTTTAAAATTTTTAAGTCTATATTGATTAATAATTGATGGAAAAATTTTAATCAAGTTTCATGTAATTGTTTCTTTAATTATGTAGATCTAACTTTCTATTTTGATACTTTTTTATTAATCAACCTATTAATAATTACTTAACTTTAAAATAAGATAATGAAATCACTCTTTTGACTAAACTCATGAATATACTTTCAAAATTTAAATATAGTAATTTTTTAAAAAATTGGATTAATATAGTTAATTATTAAATAAAAGATTAAAATGAAATCTGCTATGTAAATCTCATTTTATCATGTCAGAACCTAATTTCTTGAACGGCAGAGCACCACGTGATCGTGCAAGTTAAATTATATTTTTATTCATTTTAATCGTTTCATTGAATTTGTCACTTTAGTATTAATAACGATTTTTAAAAAACTTTGTCTTGCATTTATTGGTTAAAAAATTATCGCATTTCTTATATGTTTCATTTTATATAATCACGTGCTCAAAATGACATTTTTCTAGGTTTTATTTGCTGTAGTCAATAGCTTATTTTTTAAAATCAAAGCTTTTGTAAATGCAATGGCGATGCGTCATTAAAAACTGATTTTTTAAGATGCTCGTGCAGATAATAAGATTTCTATTTTTCGCTTACGGATTTTTGTTGATGCCACAAACTTCATTCCCAAAATCATGTTCTGATATCATAAAAATTCAACAATTTTATACCAAATGAAGATAGCAAGGTTTAGTTGTAAAGAAAAATTTGAAATGCAATAAAAATTTCATTTTTTTAAATACAAATTAAGAATTAACATGTATCTTTATTTCCAATGTAAGCAACAAAATTTCTAAGAAATTAATAAGTAAAAAACAGTTGCAGCATATATTTAATATTTCTTTCTTCATTTAAAATCTTAGATGCTAAACAAAGGAGGCAGGCATATAAAATTAAGCACATTTTCTCCTTTTTACGTTTTATGCCGACAGAAACGATGTTAAATGCAGTGTAGAATATGATTCCTTTTTTTTTCTTCAAATTCTGCTTTTAAAGAGTTGATAACATAATGAACATTCATAACCCTCCTCAGACGAATAATCACATTCAAGGACTCTGGAATATATGCAAATATATCAAATAGTTTAAATACTTAACAATCGATGAGTAAGTCTTGGTTGTGAAGAAATAAATATCTGTAACCATATTCTTATTTTTTCAGGCAATAAGTGTTTTATTTATTTACGGATTATAGATGTTTTTTTTTTTTAAATTGCTGCTGCCGGATTATGTATTGTAAGTTTTTTTGGGTTTTTGGAAAGGGAAATTCAATTTTTTTTTTTGTCTGAAATACTTGCCGGAATTCAACCATACTTATGATTTCCATGTGAATTCATTCTTAAATGTGATTACATATATTTATGTTCTTTTTCATCTAAAGAAATTACTGGTCTGTTTAAGAGTCTTTTCCCCATAAGTTTGACTACATAAACGAGAGAAAATAGTAATAACAATATTATATTCATTATAAGTCTATTTTTAGGAGTAAATTTTATAGAAACATTTTCTTATTTGTTTTGTTTCACTAAAAGTTTATTTTCTCGTATTATTTAAAAATAAATTCAAAAGAAAAACTATGCCATGTCTTTCAAAAACTCAGAGGTAGATGTGTCACTAAAACTTTATCTCCTATTTTTAAAAAATGCGAATTTTGAAAGACAATGGCGAATAAATTACGAAGTTGGTACTTACATTTTATACCGTCCAACTTTATCGCCAAATTTGAAGTCGTCGCCAATGAGTTACTAAATCATTGACGATCGTTGGCAAAGACGGTATTATACGTAAATACGAAGTTTTGATCTATGGTGCGAATATAATATTTTTACTACATTTGATGTACGATTTAAATAAATTATTTCGGTGATTAATCATTGCAACTAAGAATTTATCTCCACAAATTAAAAATTAAACTATAGAAAAATTGTTTCTAACCCTTTAAAAACAAAATTTGGCATAGGATTCTTACAAAAATAACAAGTTCATAAGCCAAATTTCTTTTATTTACATGTATACGTTTTTAAGCAATTGCATGCAAAAGTATTTATTGAGCTACAAAATGTCAACTCCGACATATTAAGATTAAAATTTATTTAGAATCAACATTTTAGTTATTTAATGTACGAATCAAATTTTATTTATCTGAGTCTGTACATTTTGTAGTTATCATATCAAACTTATTCATTCCAACAGACTTCCTGTGAATAAATTTCATTCAAATTTTGATAAAAATCTTTAAATTAGTTTTATATTATATATATATATATATATATATATATATATATATATATATATATATAACGAAATATTCCAGTCTAAAGCGTTTAAGTGTTATTATTTTTACAGATCACCGTGGTAGCTTTTAGTGAGTGTATGGCGTGAGGGCAATCAGCAGGTTTCAGCAGGAAACAACAATGTCATTTTTCGACATGAAGGCTCTGGCACAAATACAAAAAATACACTGACGACAAATTTGTATAGCCGAGACGAACACACAGCAGTAGATTACAGAAAGTAGCTCAAAAGTAGAAATCGTCCACAGCACACAAAATTGCCAGGCAGAATCCAGCAGAAGAGAAGATGCTTGGAGATTTTGTCTACGGTCTCTCCAAGCCTCTGAAGTTCTCACTGTCTTCTCGCTTTAGCTGCCGTTTCACTGCTACACGATCATCTACTCCACATACGACACGATGCTGCCTCCACAGTAGACAACTGGATCGGCACATAGCAGTTCAGCACTCGCTTGAGCTTCCCACAACGGCGGTACTTTGCCTTTGCTTCGCTATCCTCTGAAGACTCGTTTCTTGTCTTCTAATCCAATCCCGCAACCTGTTCAATTCACCCTGCAGCAACGATGATGGTTTCACGGGGTGCCGAACTCCGGCAGGGGCTTATCCCCTAGCTAGGTGAGATGAAGACTGGCATTCTGTACGTAGTGTGGTCCTCTCCGAGTGCCATTTGAATGGCGCTGGGACAAGAGAAGCTGTTCAAATAGTGTTAAACAGGATGCAGGGTGGGTGAGGGGATGAGTGTCAGGACTCTTTTCTTATTGGTTCTGATGGGTGTGGGTTATGCATCCGTCGGGTTTAGACTTAAATTTTAATACCATTACTATGATTTGATATTTAAATTAGGAGGTAATGGATTAAAATAAATCAGATACAGTTAATTTTCGACAAGAATATTTCTGAACCTTATTCATCCTGTAGCTTGAGACTGCCTGCGTTTTATAGATCCCGGTAGGCGAGTCGAAAACATTTTGGGCCAATCAAAGCACATCTCAGTTTCTATTGAACGGATCGTTGCAACTCCCGAAATTTCAAGCAATATCCTTTTCGTCGCCATATAGTCACCAAGTTTGTCACCAAAACTCTGAGATCATCGAAGTGGAACCAGGTCAGCACGCAAGAGGGCTGATCGTAAAATGGTCTTTCCTATGATGGCACTATTCGTATTGGGAAGCAACATTTCAAGCTTGTAACATTACAATTATAGGCAAGATTACACCAAAACTGCGTTTTATTATTATTGTTTCAGGGTACCTAAAATAAAGATTCGACTAAACCTAAAGTTCGAATTTTTACCCATGATTTCATTCTCATTGTATACTTCGCGTACCAGGAAGTAAATATATATATAATATTATCATTTTTTATTTCTCTTGAAGGCATTCTTATAAAATTATAATAATATTTCATTCAGAAATGATCTTGGAAAACTAAAAAGAAAAATCATCAAAATCTATCTGCAGGAATCCGGATGCTTTTCATAAAAATGAAACAAAATAAAACAACAACAACAAAAAAAAACTAAAGAAAGGAAACAGATCACAGAATGTATACTTTTTCCAAAATAAAATTTACATGAAATACGTGGTTCAATTTTCTTCCCCGCTGTTTCGAACAATGCGAAATAATAAAAACTGTTGCCATCCGTCGCCACCAAAGATGTTAAGTTCTAAATATATGCAAATAAAACAGACAAAATTTAATATCGCCCGAAAACGAGCAGAATAACAACATTCTCCAGAATGGTGTGAAGTCGGCAGAACTGGGAATTTATTTCCATCGATAAATTATTTTTATAGGAAATAACTGTCCCCTCACGATGTTATTTGTTTCGAGGCGTTATTATTCCTTGGACGTTGCAGAAACAAAAGCCGACAGAGGGCAATAACTGCGTTTTAACTCTTGGTGCAGTCGACCGTCTTCGCTGTAATGCAAATGGATACTAAAACTGGAGGCTATCACCGGTCGATGTGAGTTTATGGCGCGATGGTCGGTGCTTAGACAGAAATTTCATTTTTAAAACGAATTTAAGGGGTGTGGAAATGAGTTTATTCATTGCCGGTGATAATGCCTTACTCCGAAGGGGGTGTTTTTAGAGTGGGATTTAATTGTGCACAGTCTTTAACATCTTGAATGTCGGAGCTTTTGCTTTTTTTTCCCATTTCCAAATAATTTTTACCTTCTTGTATGCTAATAAAAGAAAGAAGAAACTTTATAAAATGTGCCCATTAATATAATCTGATGATTTGGATTAATCTTTTTTTAAAAATTTTGTTGGAAAAATTTCTTAGAGTTTTGATTAATTATTTTTGTTTTTTGTTTCATGGACTTTAACGAAATATTGAATTTTCATCACATATCCAATATTAAGTATCTGGGAGGCAAAGCTTCACTCTGACAAATTTTATTTTATTTTGTAAAATCATATTTTTGAGAGAAAATATTTAAATATGATAAGATTACTTCTACAATCTGTTGATTAGTTAACGGAATAGATCCATTGTCTCTATTAAATCATTAGGTTCTATGAGCTTAAAATATTAGTATTCGGATAGTGTCATACAGCACCATTTCAAAAAGTTTAAGTTATAATTATATTATCATCCTATAACAACAAAGCAACAATCATGAACATTTACGAGATGTGACTATATGGCACTGACAGCATAAAAGCAGTTATATCAAATAATATAAAAGACAATTTTTGAAATCAATTCCTACTTAGATTAACAAAGAAAAAAAATATTTTAGTTACTTTTAAATAAATAACTACAATTAACATACATATGTACATAAATATGACAGAATTATAATATTAATTAGCAAAATAGAAAGAAAATTTCCTGGAAATTTCCATGCTTCTTTCCGTATATGGTGTTCGAACTCGCAGCCCAAGGCATGTAAATCCGACGGTATACGAACCAGACTATCCCTACCTAACGAAAACCATTACTATAAATAATTGATCAAAAACTATACCAGCGTTGAATTTTCAACGCCAATTGAGGATTCAAAACAAATTGTGATAACGTAAAATGCGTGATTTTCCTACACCAAATTAGGAACGCACGTGAATTAGAAATTTTTAATTTTCGTTATTCTATATTATTTTAATTCGAAAGTACTTCAAAATGAATAGGGAAACCTGATTAATTAGAAACGTTTAATTTTAAATGCATCAAACATTATAATAAATAAGCAGAATGGTCCTGCATTATTTTAATTTGAAAGTACTTAGGTCAACAAAGCAAAATTTTACTTTAGTTACTTTTTAGTAAATAAGTACAAATAACATAAATAATTGTTATAATTTTTTATTATTAAAATGATAAATTGCTTTATTGTTTACCAAATAATTATCCGATGAAAATAAATGTGTCGATAATCCAAACACACTGCAAATGCGTGTATTTTCAAAACCAATTAGGATAACGCAAATTCGGGAATTTTATATGCCTTTTGGGGTAATGTAATATAGATTAGAAATTTTTAATTCCCTTTATCCTGGTTTAGTTTAATTCAAAAGTGCTTCAGAATGAATCCGAAAAATCAATTTATTAACAATGTTTAATTTTAAATGCATGAAACATTATGAAAATAAACAGAATCTTTTGTAAATAATCGGCTGAAATCATGCTAATCCTAACCTCATCAGTCTGAGAAAATCATCATTAGTGTGAGTCATTACTTATTTGGCCATTACTTAAACTTGATTGGATGAATAAAAAGTATTTTACTAACGATTGAAAATTTGA
>JAOUZG010050597.1:1047486-1060936 GCA_026289955.1 Argiope argentata | reverse complement strand
TAAAGTTCGTTTCGATAATTCAAATATTCTGCTTATTCTCAAAATTATCTTTGGAATATATTAAAATAAGAAATGAGAAATAACATCAACAAAGTATAAATATGAAACCTAACTTTAGATATTGTGAGGGTTGTTTCATTAATGCATTTGTTGTAAATCATCGTGTAATACATATATAGGACATAGATAACTTAACAAAATATAAAATTGGGAATGAAATTTAATTATTTCGAAAATATTTTTATTCTGAAAATCTGCAACTATTAAAGGGACGACCTATAAAGAGAATAATTCCTAGTTACACGTTAAAAATGACGTCCTTAAGCGAGAGAATTCATTGGGAGTTCAATAGTAGAGGACTCCCTATCTTTACCTTTCTACCCCGAGCACAGAAGTGATCGAGTATGATTATACGACTCATACCACTTTGAGTCCAGACAGTGTCAGGAACTACCTTGACGAATGCACGCATTAGACGAGCTGTTTTTCCTCGTTAGGGCCCTCATCAAGGCACGGGGAATATGTTTTCAATAACAGGGGATGCGGGACTTTATGATGACGGGGCCACTCTTTCTTTGGCTTCCTCAGTGGAATCAGGTCATCAGGATGTCGTTCGCCGCTAACGGCCGATTCTTTGTGCTCAGATACCGCTAATTAGTCACAAAAGGAACGATAACTCGGACTGAAAGGGACTAAGGATGATGGCAAGTCCCGATCAGATACTTTTAGACCTGGTCTATGTTGATGATGTTATCATTTAGGTACTCTGCCTTCGATTTCAGACTCAACATCGGGCTCATTCCATATATTCAGTATTTCTTAGACCTTCGTGTAGGAAACTTCTGCTTTGTAATCTACAAAATCGTGTATTGCAATCTATAAACAAGAAATATAAAAAATTAAAAACAATTACCTACTTAGGTTACTAGGAAAAATTTAGGAAAGTTAAGTAACTAAAACAATTTTTTCCTTTTATTAAATAATTACAATTGTTGTTCTCGTGTTCAACTATATAACGGAAGTAGGGAAGCAGTAGCTTCTGAGGGTAGGGACCCCTGAGCACCCGAGGGCAGAAATCTAACATCTAGCTCACATACGTAACAAACACTTTGAACGGGGCGGATGTTTTTCCTAAATTTCATTCATTCAACCATCCACAGATCGTAATTTAGATCTGAAACAGAGAAATATCACTTCTGATCCAGTACTCCCAGTGGTATTACTCTCCGCACTAATAACTTTGTGACTACTACAGATTTAAAGTCCAGCACACACGGGGAGCCCTCGGTTGGTAGGTTCGAACTCGCAGCCCAAGGGATGCAAATCCAACGCCTTACTAATTAGGCTATCCCTATCTAACAGTTACAATTATTATAAATCATTGATCAAAAATTATACTAGCATTGATTTTCAACGCTGAGGATTCAAAGCATTCATTGTGGCAACGCTAAATGTGTGAGTTTTCTATGTCAGTTAAAATAACACAATACAGATTAGAAATTTTTAATTTTCTTTATTCTATATTATCTTAATTCGAAAAAAAAACGAAATAAAAATTCGAAAGTACGAATTCAATATACACATTTTAAACCAAAAGGTTAGAAATGCATCATAAGTTGCAGGAAATAGTTAAAAAAAGTTTGTATGTCTGATCACCCATGCGAATAAAAATTTGTCATAACGAGCTGCAATTAATTATAAATATAAACTTGGGCAAATGAAAAGCATAGTGACAAAAATCCAGATTCTTCCAAAATTATTTTTGATTAAAGAATTCTTGAGCAACTAACGAATAACAACACGAGTTGGATAAATATTATATTAATCCTGAAAATATAATTATAGATTGCAATGACTCAAAATGCAATTGATCCCCAGGAAAAGATTATAATGACCACTGGACTGTCTTTAGTATGTTCAGCAATTAAAACTTACCATATTAGTGAAGTGTACATGAGAATAAAGTGAAGAAATCTCTCAGTGGTAAATAAGATACAAAATTAAAAAGGTTGTGGGTTTTGAAATTAGAAAAAAAATTACCAATATATAAAACTTCTTTTTTAACACTTCTATCTAAAATATTTGCTCATTAATTTTTCTTATAGAAAATATAGCTAATATCCAGTGATAATCGAAAAATTGACACAAAATTTTCGCGAAAATTTAACTTCCCATTTAACCTTAAATCTTCCAGAGTTAAAAGTATATACATTTTTTGGAAAATGTCCATCTGCTTATCTGTTGCCAAGATAATTAAAAAACGCTTTGAATTAGATGGATGAAATTTGATACACGGTCTATATAAATTATTTGTAGATTTCTATCAAATTGTGAGCGCAATTAATAAGAGGAACTGTCGCCCAACTTTGCCTATTAACACGCTAACTACAAATCGAGTAAAGCTGGACCAACAAAAAGTGGAATGTAGATTTACATCTACAGATTACATCATTAGGAGAAAAAATTTATCTAAAACACAAATCGACCCTAGGGAGTAATCCAGAAAGAGATATTCAGAAAAAATGCTCAATTCCCACCAAAGGTTAAAATTTTGAAATTGTTGTACGGCAACGTCATGTAAGATGTTTTCTTAGATAATATCTTTAATAGAAAGTATGCGAGAAAGTTTTGTTTAGACTCTCTGATCTTGAGATCTCTGGTATGCGTTTAATATAGCATCATAAACACACGTTGTTAAAAGAAATGAATTATTTAATGACTTTAGAAGAGTAAATATATTTCAATAATTCCTCTCTAAGCGATGATTCTAACAAATTTAATGCCTTTGAAGTATTTTATCTTTATTTTACAGATAACTATATAAAATTAATAATAAACATCTAAGTTAAATATTTAAATACAAGTAAGTATTCTTTTTAAGATCATTGAAAGTCAATAACATAGATTTTAATTCCGAAAATATAAAATTATTATAAAAATTCGAGAAAAAAAAGAATTTTCAAAAAATTGATAAATGATGGTTATTACTTAGCATACCAAGCATTATCTAGTTTGTTTATATCCGAATATATACACAAGGGAATTTATTGAATTTTTTTTCTCAAACTAATTTTCAAACAATTTAGATAAAAGGCGGAAAATATCTATGGAGGGATACAGACTAAGCGCACTTTCAAGAAAATATTTGTTTCTGATTAGTACATTCATTATGTAATAGTTAATAAAATTATAAGAATTACAATTATTCAAAATATAATATATATTTGATATTATAAACATTGATTTACTATTGAAAATAACTATGAAGTTACAAAATGAGATTTAGTTTGAAATTATGATTATTATAATATAAAGCATGCATTTTCATTTCTTAAAAATGGAAATAATTCTTTGTCAGAGAAATATTTTCTTCCGATGTGTAATTTTGATCTTTGCATCATATGAGATAATAGATCAATTTACCCAATTAATTCTTAACAAGTTTTAAGACAGTTTCTGATATCTTTACTATCAGTTACATTGTTGATTATTACAGAGAGCAGAATAAATAAGTTTCTTTTGAGTTTATTTTCCAAAAAAGTTTCATGAGACATTTTAATTTATGTAATTAAAAAAAATACAAATTTATATACATTCGGAACATAAAATGTACACCTATGATGTTTTATATTTAAATTTTTTACATCTCACTAAATGCCTCATAAAATTTGCAAACATTTAATAAAATTTCTCGAACTTGAAAATAGGTCGCTTCTAGTGATTTCTTACTTCTCTATACTTCCCTCCTCTTATTTTTTTCTCTTATATCGGTTTTCTTTACCATTTTAATTACTGGCGATTTTTCAGTCTTTTTGAATAGTCCTGTAAGTTTGTTAAGTCTGAAGGTGTTATGAAACATTGAATTGAAATATAATGGGATAGGATTTATCTTTAATTAAAAGTATATGCTAAATTTTTTATTATTTAATAATTAAAAGTTTTATACTTTTATATTAAGGAAGCAGTTTTTTACGCAGTCTATCAGAAATCCATTTAATTTCTTTGAACCTTAAATGTTAGCAGATAATATACGATAACAAATTTGTTTAATGGAAATAGGAAATTCAGACTTTAGAGCAAAAAATTGTAAAAAACTTTCAAACACTTTTCTTAAAAATTTAGTATTATTAGTATTATATTATCAATAGTATTGGAACCGAGTCAATTTTTGTAGGCAAAGGTACCGATTTGGGAATAATTTGTGTCGGAAATGCATAAAATAGAAATTATTTCCGTTATTGTTTACTTTTATCAACAGTAACAGATTTCAAAATATTATTATTTGCTATGACAGCAAGAAAATGCAACTAACAATTAATCTTTATTTGCTGGCAACAATAACGTCATGCCATAGATATCCTATCGTTATACGCAGGTGACAAGCCAATATTTCTAAAGTTAGTTGTCTAATGAAGGAATAATTTTATTTTTTAAAGAAATATATTATAATTAAACTGTAATATATTTTACTTTCTCATATATGCAGTATATAGAATGCATAGTAATCACCAAATAATTCGAACTCCAGATTTTAGACTTCTCTGAGTTCAAAACACACCTTTTATGAAAATGTCCGTCCGTTTGTCTTTCAGAGAGATAACTCAAATATGCTTTGAGATAAACAGGTGAAATTTGTAATTCTCACTTTATAACACATTTGAAGACCTCTATTAAAATTTAAATACAATCAGTTCAAATGAATTTTGTATTGGAATATGAATTTGCAATATAACTGAAAAAACGTAGACAGCTACATAGATATGATTAAGTACACTTATTTAACGTCTATAGTACAGATACCTATCAAATTTTCCACCAAATAAAACTATAGGTTGAGTGTCTGACTGTCTGATTTTTTCAAACACCTGTACCTTCATAATCAAACAACACAATGACTTAAATATATCACATTTAGTATGAACGCTTGTGACTAAGTCGGTTCCCATCGGTTAAGAAAAACGTACCAAAATCACAAATTCGATTTTTAAATATTATCAATGCATGTCAGAGATTAATCGCCAAAGATAATACAATAGATTCAGTAAAAATGTTAAATGCATGCCAAAAGTTAATATTTCGTAACTATTCCACTTCAATGCCATGTAAGACACTCCGTTGCATGACGAGTTTGTTAGATAATATCCCAAATTTTTCGGCATACTTTCTCACCAAATTTGAGATATATATTTTTTAAAAAAATTAAACTCAATGCATCTCATGTATTATTTTTAAAAATCCACCTAAATTTGTCCCATTGTGATGAAATTCATACTTTCATACTGCAAAAAATTCTGGCCACTCCGGCCATTAGTTCGAACCAGCCCAATAATGAAAGTGAAATGTACATCTAGCTTTCAGGTTCAATTTCAAATACCAAAAAGTACAGTTTCTAGTTTCAATATTCTTCCTTTTTTTCAATTTCTTTCTTCTTTGGAAGTTTAAAAAACAAAAGACTCAAACAAGAGTCACTCACACCGCCATCAAACCTGCAGCGCATAGATCATCCCTCACGTTCCTCCGGGCAAATAGATGCCAGATTCCGGACACTAATGACTCACGGGGAGACCAGAAGTTGCAGCGTACGAGGTGACTCCCCGAGAAAGTTTCTTCCGAGGCGAGTTGAATGTCTTGAATACCTGCTCATATTCAGAATGGCAATTTCCTTTCTGACGAGCTTTCCTCATGTTTCCAATAACTTTGTTATGGCCTCTTCTCTTCCAGCAAAACATGATTGGCATTACTAACGAAGTAAGAAGATAGTGTTTCAGGGCGATTTTGTATCTTCTATCGCATTTTTTTTATTTTTGTTTCTGTAACCGCCGGGTAGATGAAAGTTGGCCGTTATTCGCTAGAGTGGAACATAATGTATAAGAATTCATATTTCAAACAGTGGCTATATATTTTAACCATTTATATTCTTAGCGATATTTTATTTATATCGAGATCATTGCTATACTTTTAAATTTCAATATTAACTCTTTAAATACGAATTCCTTACTTTATGTATAGTTAAAAATTAAATATTATACACTTAAATTGGATCATAATAGTTTAATTGTATTTGAAATTCGTTTAGAAATAAATATTAAATTTGTTAGTTTGCATCATATGAATATATATACCTTTTTTGTAATTTTAGTATAGCAGTTAATTTTGAAATATATACATATCTGCTCTATCGTTTCTCCTTATTTGTGATTTTTCCAATATTTCTTTGATTCGAATTACAAAATTCTGCAAAAATTGTGAGTAATATATTTCGAAATTAAAGATAATTAAGCATTCACAATCTTTAACATCTATATTTCTTAAAACGGAAATTGATAACAAGTTTCTTTAAACATTTGTTCAATGATTGTTTTTAAAAATTAGTCTTTCATAAATTTAATCCGTAATAAATTCAAAGAAACAGAGATTCGATTTCATGAATACTATTAAATTCGAATAAAAAAGTATCAATTAAAAATGAAAAAAAAAACCCTATCAGGTTATAAAAGATTAGTTCTAAAAAAGCATTTATCAGCTTTGTAAGTATCCACAATTTAGAGCCTAAAGTTGTGTTTTGCGTACACTTTAATTTTTATTTTTTGTTTACTAAGTTAGTCGATAATTGGCTATTTTAGTAATATGTTTAAAGTTTTCTATGAGAAAAGAAATCTTAGTATTTTTTTGTAAACGAGAACTAGAAGCAAGTACTAATCAAAGCTCCTATTTCTATTAAGAAGCAATAATATGATATTTTGGCAAATTTATACTTTAATAAATAACAAAACTTATAAATGTACAGTGTCACCATGCTGTTTTCAGTATTGAGTATGGAAGTTTACAAAGTTCGTCTAGAACAAAAATCCCAATTCCTATTGTAAATAGATCATATAGATCATATATTGAGCTTGGGAAATTTAAAGTTGACAGCTAATTTTTCCCGAATCAAAAGTTATTTCACTCAAAAAGAATTTTCTCCGTTTCTTACGTACCGGAATCTAACTACCTTACCTATTAACCATTTAGCTTTTTTTGATGTTTCACCAAAAGATCATGCTTACTTTATCGATGAGAAAGTTTGATAAAAAAAAAATAGTCTGCTTCAATCTTTGGATTCGATAAAAGCCAACTTTCTGGAACGACGCCTTCACTAAGCAGAACTTCCACCATCCTGGGCAAAGGCCGGGGTGGGCTTTAAAAATCTCATGCCGGCCTCCCTCCCTCTTGCAATCCTTCTCTTCAAAGCTATCCACCCTCTTTTTTTTTTCACTTTCATACTCTCCTTCCGAAGTGTGTCCATAAAGAAGTTCGACATCTGGCCGGCATTGATCGGTTTTCAGCCGATCATGTCTGTGACCCGTTTTGCGTCATCAGTCAAAAGAATCACGTCTATATATCACGAGGGACGCCGGCGCTAGGGACATTTTTAACTCCCGAAATTTCTTATCCTTTTCCTTAAAGAAGAGTCTCCTGGAAGAGTTCGAAAACGAAAGGGGAACAGGGAAAAGGTAAGGAAGAAAATGAAAATCGTATTAAAAAAAATCCCAGCAGATGGTCCACTTCTTCAAATTGAAACGTGACAAAATAAAGAATCGGTGAAGACGTGTCTTTGGCAGGGCTGTTTTTAATTAGCATACTTTTTTTAAGAAACCGTTACGAAGATTCAGCGGCGTTTCTTTATATTTATATTCGATCCAAAAATGTAAACCCAGCGAGGGGAAGGTATATCAAAGTTGAGAAAAGTATACTTACACACTCCAATATCATGTTTTATGGATGTGGAGGTGGTTTATACGAGAACGAAATTATACGTTGAGTTTAGCGTGTGTTCATACATAATTTTTCAGATGGAATCGAAAACGGTAAGTTTTATAGTTGTGGATGGTAAATAAATCTTTGGAATCGAGTTCTTCGTTTTTCTTGAAGGATGTTTGAATGATGACGTGGCGGTTGAAGCTAAGGAAAAATCGTTCGTAAAAGGGTGGGATACGGACCATAACTTATACGTGAAATCGAAAAGAAGTTCTGGAGTTCTTCGATAATCTCTTGCTTACCCAATTCGTTATCGCGTTTAGTTCGGAAAAGTATATCATTTTGTGGATAACTATTTCTGATGCTTTCGATGGAGATTTGATTTACGATCATTTTGATGAATTTTCCAAGTAGAATTTATTTATTTTCTTATCAAAATTTCAAACAGAGCAGGCAATATTTACGTGAATTTGAAAAATGTATATTAGGCTGAATGTGATTAATATATTATTAATAACTGCGATTAACCATTATTATTGATAATAACTAGCTTACGTGATAAAAAGATAAATCATTCCAATCATACCAACTGACTGTAATTAATAGTTCCTATTTTATTCGGTTGTTGAGAATAACTGCGAGATTAAAAATAGGGAAGACTAGTATTTATTATTTTCTTTTTGTGTAAAAGGTTTTAAAAAAAGTAATTTTGCAAATGCTCAATATTTTTTAACTATGTAAACGATATAATGAGGATTATCAATCAAAATTACTTATCTCGTTGATATATTATTAATAATTACTCTTTATTACTAATGAAAGGTATTCTTAGCTGATGTTATTAATAATTACGCGTTATTACTAATAATTAACCATTATTATAAGTAATTCTATCCTATTATTAATAATAACTAGTCAACACGATAAAAATATTCATTATAACAACCAACTGCAATGAATCGTTCCCCTTTTATTTGCTTGCAGTGACTAAATGCGAGATTAAAAATAGAAAAAAAACAATTATTGATTTGGAAATATATATATTACGATGAATGTGATTAATCTATTAATATTAACCACGATTACTATTAATCAATAATAATAGTGGGATAAATGGATTAATGGGATATTAATAATAATGGGATAATGGATTAAGGGATAAAATAATTAATCATATTAATCATAACAACCGACAGTAGATATTATTAATTATCCTTGTCTTGCATAAGAGAACACAAAAGAGGTTAAATTTAGAAATGCTCAACATATTTTAATTATATAACGATGAACTATTATAACCAATGAAAATGATCAATTGGTTTATAATATTGATATTTTATTAATAATTACCCTTTATTACAATTACTTAAATAATAATATTAATAATTACTCCAATAATTGCTTCTCATCAATACATTGACTGGCTATTATTAATAAACTAATTAATTATTTTTATTGGTAAGCGTTGTTATAGAATAATTGTCATAGAATTTGTAAAATTTCCTATCTTTTTAATCTCTCTTACAAAACGACAATAATCAGTAATACCTATTCTTTATTTTTAGTTAAATTTTTTCGGTTGACATTGAATAACCCAGATAAAAGTACAAGGAATGAAATTTTAATGTATGTGCATTAATATGCTTTTGAAATGAAATAGATTTTTTAAAAATCTTTTAAATTAAAAACTCATACCATTTTCATTAAAAATATTTAAAGTTAAAGTTATAATAAATTATACATTTTATTGGTTTCACAGCGTCTTGTGACCCGTTGGCAATGAATTTTTGTAAATTTTATCAAAATATAATGGTTTTAAGGTGAAATACGTCTCCTTCCTTCAAATTGATCTCAATCAACCAAATTACTCAAAATCTTAAAACAAAATTAGTATAATTAGTTTCTGTTTCGTGCACATGAGTATTGTTTATATGTATGATTAATTAATTTTATCAGATGGAACACATTGCATATGAAGAAGAATTTATTTTAATTTAAATTAAGAAGGATGGATTTTTTAAAGCAAAGTTATAGTTCATTAATTAATGTCCCCTTTGAAAGCAATAAGAGAAATATCTTGGGAAAACACGTCGTAAGTTTGATCCATAATCAAATGATAAGGACGACTCCTGAAACTGCAATTCCCTTTCCAATCTTTCACACTACAGCAGTGAGAGGACTATCGAAACCGAATAATTCTAAGTGCAATAGATTCTGCCCCATGGTCGCTCTTCTGTTGGAAGCAGTTTAAACGGATCTCAGATTGTAAACCTCTAATCTCGATGACATCCACCACAACTTCTCATAAATTAATATTTAAAAAAAATAATTTAGAACAATGCCTAAAACTGAAATAAAATTAATCATACAAAGTCTCAGCGAACGTTCCCATTGTTCAATTTATTTCAAACCAATTAGAATATTTTAATATATTTTTAGTTTATTAGAATATTATAAGTAAATCAATAATATACATTATTATTTTCTAAACTTTTTTTTAAAAAAAAGTTCGTTATTCTGAATATTGTTAAATTACTCTGACGGTTATGTTGATAAAACTTAATTAGAAAATTTGCAAATTTCTGGAATAAGTAAAATGCGATAGGTTCTAAAAACACAGAAGGGAAACCCACCTTAACTTATAGCATATAAATTTTGTTTATCGGTTGTTGAAGTGAAACACAATTTCCTACCGAAGAAGTTGTAATCAATCATCAATCAAACAATGTAGAAAATACAGCTATGTTTTATTTTTCTTTTTGAAAAACAGTATGGAAAATAAAACAGTTTTTGGATTGTTGAGTTTTATGACACAAAGATTATTATTGGTGTAATCATAGATATCTGAATCTCAATCAGGTATTATAAAAATATCTTTACGGACATTTTTTTTCTAAAAGTAAGCAAAAGATCACTTAATGTTTTTTCTATAAAATTAGCAAACTTAACAAAAATTATCTTTGTAAAATAGGAGGATTTTTTACCTTTATTTCGTATTTAAAAAATCTTTGTTTTATCTATTTAAGAGACTCAATCTCGTTATAACTGAAACTTTGATTTCCGAATCTGACAGTTTCAAATTGCCTATTTATATTTGCCAGAACTTGAGTCTTAGAAGTTTGAAATCAATCAAATATATACCACATATATGGATTTGTTGCATTGGTAAATCTATGAATGAAGATTAAATGCATATTTGCTGGCGTTACGATACACTTCAGATAGGGGAGGGGACTATTTTGGGTATTGGTTTATTTGCTTACATTTCAAAGTTGGGTTCATTCAAAAATAACCTTCATATCATTTTCAAAAAACATTAAAATACATAAATCTAGCTTTATTTTTATTTACCATATAAACTGTAGATTATTTGTTATTAAATACTGCTATGTCTTGTCACAAATTATGATGGGATGAAGAAAATATTAAATGATCAATGTATGCAACATCAATATCTCGTAGTATTTTCATGAAGAAAATGTCCTATATTGACAGATATATTTTTTAAAGGTACAGATATGATACTCCAAATTAATACGGTGAAATTCTACAGCCATACCTGGAATATAGATTAGTTATAGAGATATATTCAGATAATTATATAAAAAATATTTTTTCATATTTTAAATTTATACTATAATATAATGTATGTAATGCAGTGGGGTCTCAAGTTTTCTCAAATTTAAATTTAAAAAACTTTAAAAGTTTCTGAAAGTTTTCAATTGATGAAACCAAGATTTTAAAAACTGGAATAGGTGTTTACTGACAAAACAATGTCCAATTACAAATCAGTTCAATTTATAAACTGCCTTTAAGCATTTTAATTGAACGAAACTTGAAGAAACATTTATATGCTAAAGTTATGGACCAATAGAATTAAGAGCCAATAACGAACTAGCATTATGAACCAATTATTTGAATGGTATATAATTGTAGAAGTATTACGTCATTACCAAACATTTTTCTTGCAAACTATTTAATCCGTCGTACGTCACGTTTATATATATTTTATTACATCAACATTCAATTGTAAATTAGTATTCAAGTATTTGAGCGTTCTAGAACAAAATAAAGAACTAAGAAGTCACAAAAAAGGGATTTTCGAACTAAGAATTCCAGAACTTGCAAGAAAAAGAAACAAACAAGCACATTCACCAAACTATCTTTTGATTTTTTCCCCCCAAATTCCGTCCCTAGAAACTCGCAATCTTCTAGATAAAACACAAGATTCTTTCATCTGAAATTCAACGCTTTTCCAAGAAGAAGAAAAAAAAGATTCGAATGATATGCGAATCTCCATCCAAACGAATCCCTATACTAAAAATAGAAAAGTTTTCGGGCTCGGTTTGCGAAAGGGGCAGAAAGCTCGAGGGGGCGCGTTCGGCTTGCCGAATGTTCTCAACGGCTGACTAGTTCTAATTGAAATTTCCCGAATTCTTGTATTCTCTTTAGCAGAGCATCATAAGCCGTTGCTGTTTGAGAGGCAAACCCCCTCTAGAGGAGGAGGGAATTGCTTCAAAGGATTCTAATGGGAAATGTTTCTGTACCATGCATAAACCAAGTAGTTTGGGGTTTGATTTCTTGTTCCACGATTAAGAATACTTGAGAATAAAGAGATGCATTCCAATTAGTTTAAAAGAGCTACATTGTAAATCAGTGCTAAACATTTATACTGTTAAGCATGTACTATGCTAAGAGTTTTACTTAAATATATTTTTACCTCAGAGAAACTAAAAGTTTGAATCTCCAAACGCGTGTAAAAGTGGAGTTAATTCCCTCTTTCTTTATAAATAAGTATTCTAGAAAAAATGAAACAACCTTAGATTTTTCTTTGCCTTTATAAATACATACACTTTCAATTTTCCAGTTTCATAAAATTATATAGGAAATTGCATGGTAATGTTTCGATTTATGTGGATATTGTTAGTTAAAAGTTGAAAAATTAAATTTTTATACGGTCCCTACAATATAAAAGTGATAGTAAAATTGTTTCTTGTTTGTATCTACCTGCACAGTTTCAAACTTCTGTCTTCACAATTTGCAGAAGTATGTTTGTTTTAATAATCAGGGGCCTTATCACAAATTTAATAAGTGATGCAAAATACCGAAAAAGAATATTTTCTGCTTGCTATAGTGTGGGTAGTATTGAAATTTCCAAATATAAATAAATAAATATAAAGGTTAATTTCAGTAGCTAGGAACGTTTTGAAATGTCTTTATATCATCTATAATCGTAATTTTGACCTAATTTCAGAGTTCAAAACACGATTTCTAAATGTTAGAATTTTTTAAAAGAATACATTCATTCAGAAAATGTACTTAAATAGCGATGGAAAGATTGAAAATTGAAAAATTCTTACTTTGCAATTGAGACTGAGGCGTTATAAAAATGATGCAGAAACCTCATATTGGTTTATTTATTTTTCATGTTACCCTCATGCTAGCGTACGATCAATAAATTTAGATCTCATCTTCCCCAAAACGACAGTGTAGAGAATATTTAAATGCCAACAAAATCTTTTACACCATGCAAGTTGCAATCAGATAATAATCGATGTTTATAGTTTTGCAATTAGGTCTTTCTTTAGGTGGATTCAAATATTTCTTATCTCAGCAAGTCTCGTGTATGATCATTTAATTTACATCCTCATTCTCAAGTGTGATCCCTCAATTTACATCCTCCTTCTCATGTATGATCACTCAATTTACATCC
>JAOUZG010050597.1:1014652-1047476 GCA_026289955.1 Argiope argentata | reverse complement strand
AATTTACATCCTCCTTCTCATGTATGATCACTCAATTTACATCCTCCATCTCATGTATGATCACTCAATTTACATCATCATTCTCATGTATGATCACTCAATTTACATCATTCTCATGTATGATCACTTAATTTACATCATCATTCTCATGTATGATCACTTAATTTACATCATCATTCTCATGTATGATCACTCAATTTAGATATCATCATTCTAAATATGACAGTGCAAAGAATACTTAACTAATAACAACGGCATCCGGAACTTCATTAACAGTTCCAATAAGATCATGACCAAAGTTGCAATTAAGTTCCATCTTTGGGGAAATCAAATCATTTTTTTTTATTTCGTTACTATTTCACAGATGGCCGTCACTTTAATTGAGATTAATTGTCAAAAAGTCCTTCAAATAGAATATAAAATTTTACTTACAAATAGAATCACGAGTAATAGTTTCTACAAGTGTGTTGAGTGGCACTTCTAGTTTTTCGTTAATCCTTTTGTTTGCGAATGATGACTGATATAGGGAATTCAAAATGGCATTATATCTCAATTGTTTGGCCATTGGTAGCATTTTTACATATGTGGTCTCAATTAGATGGCACTTCTTCTCATCAATCGTCAACAGTAAAACGATGGTGTTATATGCTGAATTCATTGATAGATGTATAGGATGAAAAAAACTTTTTATATATCTTCATCATTTCCTAATTTGACATACTTTTAATTTTATTCGCTTTGTAAGTTTATGTTCTTGTGCATAACATTTCTTCTGCGTATTCAGCAGCTCTTTTCCTTCTAATTTAAGTTGTCCATCTAAGTCCAACCATATGATGAATAAATCACACGTACACAAATATTGTTAAAAGAATAGAATTTTGTTTAGATCAAAATATATATTTTGATGAAATTTCTGCGTACAGTGCAAATTAACTGGGGCAAACTTCATTTTCTATAAAAAATATTCTTTCTCAGAAACTTTGTCTCAATCCGTTTTCAATTGAGTTTACTTACAAAAAAAAGTTGGTCTTGACAAGTCTAAATAGTTTAACCAAATGAACATCAAATGCAGAGCATTTTAACGATTAGTTGTGCTTCAGTTGCTGTAAGAAGTACTTGATTTTGTGAGTCGACTTGTTCTAACGTTCTTTTTCTTGTATAAAAATGAATATCGTTCTAAGGAAAAGGAATAGAGTTTTTACCCTTAATCAGCAAACTTTTATGATTTTAATGGATATGGCTACTACAACAGTTGTTATGTAAATATTATTAGCAGCTATCAACTGCTCCATGACTTTGAATTAGTACAATCAGGCACATTCGGCAAAGTTTCTTTATTTGATACAAGCACAAAACAGAAACACAAAAGACTCAACACAACACACTTTACAGTTAGTTACAAGTCATCACGATACATCAACACCGCCGAACTGCTGACATCAATACAATACTCAGTTCACTGCAGTTCCTTTTTGGAGTTTTGCTTGTTTGATTGCACAACAGCATTTGTAGTTGTAAAAAAACAGTGTTTCAAGGATTATTAATCAGCATATTACGTTTGGGATAGTTTCTCCGAAACGGAAGACTTAATATGGTTTTAAAAACATAACATCTCTAATAAACAGATTTCTTGTACAAAATAGTAAAATGCATTCTCTAAATGCAAGTACAGATTTCAAAGATAATTATTAATTACTGGTGCGAGCACTGATTAAGCGACAGTACAAAGAAAGTTTATTGAAGAAAGATCAATATGAACACCAATAAAAATAATTGTTAAAATCTACAATGAAGAGAAATGTTTGCATTGGGTCGGAAAATATCAAATCTAGGCCTCATCAAATTAGAATAAGGTTGTATTCAGCAACAAGAACGCATTATTTTGTGCAAAGGATTAACATTTATTACATAAAATGTAGGAGAGCCCCCCAGAGAACAACATAAGCAGTTACCCATCCTCAGAAACGGATATTTTTTTCATATAAATTACAACTAAAAAACAAATACATTAAAATGTGCACAATTTTGGGCGATGAAAAACGGTTAAATGGTCATTAAAATAGAAAAGAAGAAACAAAATTTGAGAAAGGAATAAAACTATATTATATATTAAAATACATATAGAATTTATAGTCTAACAACGTGGAAAAATAATGTCTGTATGTATATAAAACACATATATTGTATGCATGTAAATAGCTAGAAAGTATACTTTGCACAGAGAGAAGATAGAAGGATAATCTATATTAAGCTTTGAAAGATATTCTTTCGTAAAAAAATTATCAGGTAAAGAGCAAGTCAGAATAATTCAAATATGCTTTAAAAATTCAATGCCCGGTTTTAAATGAGTCTCCGAATGATTGGCCCTTAAACGACAATTAGCAGAGAGAATATATTCCTCTGGTAATTGCTTATTATGGTTGTTTCATAACAATTATTCCATGCAGATACAACTCTGTAAAAAACATTTTTGTAATAAGACATACAAACACATGCACCAATTCTTTCTCTTGTAAAATAACCTCGAAAGAAAATAAAGATTCAGATTTTGAAAATCGAATTTATATATTATAACGACTCAATTTAAAATTTTCATTAATTTCAGATCATATAAACAAGATTTAAAGTTCTGACATATAACTAAAAAATGAACTTGCAATATTGGAAAACAAAATTTCTGTTTATTCGACATTTATCCGATCGTTTATCCGACATCACGTCTATCAATTTCAATATATTTATTACGGATACATCCATAACCAGAAACGGATAAAAACATTGAATTTTTTTAAATGTAAATTCAAAAGAAATTTTTTTTATAAAAACTTTTAAAAGACAATATAAACGAATTATTTCATTTATTAATACTAAATTATAAATTTCATCAAAATATGAAAACAATCTATCTTTGAAGTTATAATGTTTCAAGAAATTATAAATTCAGGCAGTTAATAAAGTACTTTTTTTAAAGTTTTGAGAAGAATTTCCGCCGAAATAATCTCAATTTGCAAATGCTGTGTTATACTGATTTAAAGATTAAACTTTTCAAATGCCTAATTCTGTAATCTCCTTATTGGCATTCTGTTAGATAGTTATAATTTGTTCCAAAAATTAACTTCCCGTATTTTTATCTTAAAGATATTTCTTTTGTAGGTTTTAAAATTGAGGAGATTACATCTTTAAGATGATAATTTGTTTCCTATTTTTAAAATTACTTTTATTCTAATCAGATTTTAAGCTCCTAATTCCAATTAAGCGCATATATACTTAACATTTACATAAAGTTCTTCCTATGTTTTCGATATTAGATTTTTCTTTCTGAAATCGAATAGAATTGGTTAAGTAGTATTAACAAATTCTACTAGAATTTGTTAAGTAGCAGTAAGCATAAATCGCATTAGTGGAAGGAATCTATTAATGCGATTTATACTTTAGAGTTGAGTCAATTCTTATGTGATTCTCTAATTAGGGTACAGATATTTTCATAGTATTTATTTTTAAGTAAAAGACTATTCATGTTTAATTAAATAGAATTTGCTATAAGAGGAAAAAATATATTAATGAAAATATAGTTTGACAAAGATATTTATTGATTTGAAAAAATACTGTTTTATTTAAACATAAATTCCAATAATTCTAAAATTATGTTTTAACCTTTCTGATGATAAAAGAAATCTGAAATTCACTAGACAGTTTCATTACTTTCTATTAACCCTCTATGGGCCTAATTTTTGTTTTAACTTCGAAAACAAATTTGTGGGACCGAAAAATCAGAAATTATAAACCTATACATTGAAATGAAAAAAAAATGTGTTTAAATAATTTCATTGCCTTATAATCAAGTCACACCGGCCTATAATATGTGTACTCCTGTGTATAATAGCTCGTTATGAAAGTTCATAAAAAATTTGCATTTGGTATAAGGCATAAATGTACATGCATCCATAAACATAGTTTGGTAATCAATGACAAAAGTACAAAAAATTTCGATTGGATTATTTAGTTTCACGGTCAACAGCTTGCACAACAATTATTTTGCTATTTCGGGTTGATGTGCCTATTAATAGTCACGAATACTAGTATTGGTTGGGTTTGCAACGTCATAGAGTTAAGATTTATGTGCCATATCATGAAAAAAGCTACAATTATTTTGTAAAGTGTCAATAAATTAAAATGTGACCTGAAAGTTGCACGGGCCCATAGAGGATTTAAACCAATTTTATTAATGTTGTAAAATCTTTCATTAGAATAAAAACGTATATATAACCATATTTTAATAAATACATGCATGGATAATTATAACATCTTTTTCCTATGGACCAAATGTATCATAAGTAAAACAAATATTAATTAAAGCTATAATTACAAAAATAGTAAGAGCAAGAAATATTAGGGATGTTAATTAGCAATTATTTTTTTATAAAAGAAACGTCTACGTAAGGATGATGAAAAAAATTCACCCTTATAATTTCTCACATCTTTACCATTGAATTATTTAAATGATTGTCTTATTTTTATAATAAATTCCCGCTTTTCATTAATAATTCATATATCATTTCTAAATATATCACATAATGTACAGTAATGAAAGCAATTAATTGTTAATTACGCATTAAAAATTAACATTGGCAAAATTATAAATTTGAAAAAGAAGAAAATTAATAATTTAAAACCAGAATATAAACATGAATAGATTTTACAAGCTAGAATATCTCTCTTATTTAACATGTTTACTTTGCATTTTACAGAATACATGGTTTAAATTTAATCGAATAAACCAAACACTCCTGACGTCGAAAATCGCGTTTACAGTTAAATAAACACGTCGCAATGCATGGCATAAATTCTGAACACTACCAGCCATCTCTTAATCATATCGTTTGGGCTTAAAAACATCACCTGCTCAACTTCTTCCGCTATTTATCGATATAGCACATGTGCCTCCCGCTTCAATGTATGGTTCACTAATTCTTTAGCGTATTCAAGGTCCAATAGTTTTAGAATAATCGCCATGCAGGCACAATCGCCGGCTGCTTTAAAATGCACAAAGAAAGCGACACTCAGCGTGTTCCTGCGAGGCCATTGTTTCACTTTGGAACGAAAGGCTCTTGAAAGCAATATCACTGTGACTGTATTCGTAGGTGACGAAGTTTTCCTCGAAAGAATGGAAGTTTCCGCGTCGACGGTCTCCAAAGGTAATATTAAAGTGGTGCGGAAAAGAAGATATTCAGGTAAGAGAGGAAATAGACGCCAGGGGAAGGAAATGTATAGAATAACTTTTAAAAGATAGCGCGTCTCCCTCATCGCTTTTTAGTTTTCTTCTATTTTTCACTTCACGCTTCCACGCTCTTAATGTACTTGGGTGATTCCGAAAGCCTTGAGTGTAAATATTGATAAAAGTTAATTGATTAAATAATTAAAGACACCGGAGTTGCAACCTCATTATTTAAGGTAAGAACTGCTTTCGTTTTAAGTATCGTTACGAAACAGTCCCTTTTTTAATACTCTTGGTGTTACGTCTTGAAAGATTAAACAGAAAATTTGCATTTGGAATGTCTGAAAACTAACAAAATGTTAAAGGAATATTAGAAAATCTAACTAGAAAATCTAGAATTTAAGAAAATCTAACACTAAATTCGATTTTTACTTTCTCGTGCACGAAGTATATAAAGAAAAGTCTGTATCTACGGATAAAAACTTTTGAAAAATTCTTATAATGCTTTTTTCATTTCATTTTCTAGAACAATGTGATTGCAAATAATGAAAAATATTGATAAAGAATCCTAAATCAATTGAGATTCCTTCAAATGTGTCCATTTTGGTACAAAATGGTGAAAATTGCAACTAAACACTACAAAAAATTTTATTGCATATATTCCAATTATTTCAATTCCTATTATTAGTTCTCTCTCTCTCTCTTTCTCTCTCTCTCTCTCTCTCTCTCTATATATATATATATATATATATATATATATATATATTTCAAAAGTTCAATCTTTAATAAAATACTTTTTATTCAGCCACTCAAATTCAAATACATTTGTAAAAACTTATAGTGAATGACACTTGATGTTACCACAGTTTTTTTCAAATAATAATTCATTAATTAAATTTCATTAATTTTTGATTCTTTAAATAGAGTTTTAGTAATTTGGAATGAAAATTGAAACCAACAGGCAGTAGCTCAAACGGTAAAATGGAAGGATTTCAGTATTTTTCACATGATGGTGAAGAATACAATTAACTCTTGCTGAAATTAATATTTTTTTAAATAAAATATTTATATTAATTTCAATTATTTTATAAAAAGTAAGTAAAATTTTGATTTGTTGATCTTAGTAGTAGTTGACTTAACTTTTATTATGTTTTTATACACAGCATACTTACAAACATGTTGCAGAAAATAAACTAGAATTTTAAAAATATGTGCATTTTCGAAAAAAGTTATAACTAAACGAGTATTTTTGTACTGAAAATTTCACAAAATTCGTTGTTGAAAATTACATAAGGCAGCTCAAAATGAAAAACTTCTCAATACAAATTTATATCCCTAGTTCATTGCTTTTGGAACAAAGGCAACGTATTTGCAAAATTTTAGTGTAATATAGTTATGAATTTTTAAGATGTCATGTTTTACGTGTGAAACTTTAAAAAAAATCCTCTTAAAGTTTTTATTTGCCTTGTACTGAAAATGCTTTGTAAACACAAACAATGTTCAAAAGCAGCTGTAATTGCCAATTCTTTCAGCATAAAAATAACTCAAAACGTATTCTAATATGCGTAGCTGGCTTATAGAACATTTTTTTAAAAAAATTATAATCCAGGAGGTCATGTATTTGATAAAATGTTGGGAAGCATTCAAATCACTTCCGGTTCCAACCACAGTGGTTTATAAAACATCATATTTTCTATTTATAATAGAATTAAAACAAACAAAATCTTATAAATGTGTTTTAAAATAAAGTAAAAAAAATTGTGAATTTTTTTCAGAAAAATGCCTTTTGAAACGTAGACCGCATTTTAATCATTCGTGAAAAAATAATATTTTTAAAATTAGACATACATCTAAATACAGTCTCTAAATATTAAAATATCAAATATTGGTTATATATATTATATATATCAGACCTAATTTGTAAATTTCAATCCAATTTTGAACAAAATTCGATAATGTTTAATCAAAGAAATAATGTATTTTTGTTAATTTATAAACAATTAAGTAATATTATAATAATTATAGGTTAATTTATAATTGTTAATTAGAACCGGTTTAGTATCTGAAATGAATACTTTCACCACATTTTAAAGCTTCCAAATACTTGATCATATGTAAGTCTTTATTTTCAGTTATTTAAAAATTATAATTTTGAAATTGGTTGATTTAGATAATTTAAATTTAACATGGGTGTCTTTATTAAAATTGTAACTCTTTTATTAAAATTTTCGTTTTAATTATTCGGAAGAAAAGGCATCCAAAAAATGCATCTACGAAAATATATAGCAAAACTCACGATCTCCTCCTTCTTGAATAAACTCTTACAGTATGGAAATCAATATTTGTACAAAACATCGATTTTTACAAATTTTGTATTCTAAAGCAATTTCATGTTGATACAATTTCTCCCAAAAAACTATAAAAACATTAAATAAAGCACAATAATACAGAATGAGATGAAAAATCATTTTTGACCTTAAATATTATATTCCAGTCATTTTTTCTTGATGCTAATATTTTATTTTTGAAAAAAAAAAGAAACATACTCGTTACGAGTAAATCATTATATGGAGAAAGAGAAATTTATATTATATTTATATTATTTTTAAAGAAATCATCATTTAGATATTTAGGTTTGCACATTCATAAAAGCTGAAAATATTCTTTTGTGTTGGATAATTTGCCAAAAATACAGAAATGTATTTATCTGATTAATCTTTCGAATAACTATGATTGCATTCATAAAATAACGTGTAGAATATCTAATTGCTAATACTTGGCCTTTCTTTTTTATTAAATATAGTATTAGCAATAAATGAAATAGCTATACGGAATTACATATAATAATACATAATAATCTACAAGAGATATGAAAGATAGATCATACTATCACGATGTTAAGGAAACTGAAAATGTTTGAACTAATCAGTGTGAAAAAGAGAAATAAATAATAAAAAACATTCTGAAATTATTGAAGAAAATGCTAATTTTGACTAGTTTTAAATCTAAAAAATATCTAATTGAGATTTTGAAAACTCTTTCGCAATATTGAGAGTAAATATGGACCAAATTTGGTAATTATAGTGCTAACGATCCGACCTGTTAAAGGATTCAAACGATTCCGCCATCATGCATATAATAAATTATGGGATTAAGTATAATGTGACATATATGCACCTTCCGTCATGGAGAAAGTCACTATGAGCGTAAAAACACGAACCCGTTAACCACTTAACAGTTTTGCCCTCATGCAGTACGTGCATCGAATTATTGAATTTTGATAGATGTAAGCTAAAAATAAACCATTCATAATGATTATATTCCTATATGAAAATTACTTTGAATACATAGATAAGTAATCTATTCAATAGATTTCCATTTGCAATAAAATAAGAAAATATCCCTAAAACAGAAGGTGTCATCTTATTAGATAGTAAAGAAAATAAAACAGTTAATGTGGAAAGGAATTCGGGAGGAATGTTTCGAAAATCTTACTAACACAGTTATTTTTGAATAAAATCCGATGAAACATATGAATTCATAATACACTAGCTAAATAACAAAATTTTGTTACAAAATGCATTTTAAACTAAAAAACGGTATAAAGCAAAAGGTTAACTTTTATCAAATAATTTTCTTAAAATTTTGTAGTTAGTATAATAACTTGTGGCGCTAGCTTCATAAGAAAGATAACATCTACGACACATAAGTCGACTTTTTGGTATAGTGGTTATGTTAATCGGCAACTGCCCTAGCGTCACAGGTTCGCATCACGACCACCTTGGCAACGCAACCTCCTGCAACAATTGTGGTGCCATCTACCCGCAGTAAAAACAAAGTCAGACTTACATGACGCAGGTAAGCAAATAAACGAAGTCGTCAGAGTCATTTGACGCAAGCAGAAACTCTCCATAACGCTTGGCGCTATAAAAATCTTTCATCCCTCCACCTACTTAATGGTGGGGGAGTACTGTAGCGCTAGCTTCATAAGCTAGATAACATCTACGATACAGAAGTCAACTTTTTGGTATAGTGGTTATGTTACTTGGTTATTGACCGTCGCAGGTTCGTATAGTGACCTTCAATCGGTACCAACTATATTATCTAGTTCCCGAACTAAGCAGTAAACCATATTTCTTTCCAATCTTTACATTTTTTATTTTCGACAGACAAATGACGCGCATTTATCAATTTTCTTCATATTTTGAAACATTAAACAAAACCAACCGTAAAATATTTCTAATTGAATAGATTATACATCTTTCAGCTCAAGAAATGCAGAAAACATTGGGAAATTATTATACCAAATTCAACCAACTTTCCAAAAAACATCCTTAAATTTTTAAGTACGGAGTATTTTTGTAAAAAACATTCCACCAAAGATTTGAAGTAGCATCTAAACTTATATAACAGCAAATATAAAAATCAATGCAAATGTCCGAGAAATACATTTCCAATTCAAACATTAAAAATATTAATATATATTTATAATTTTCAACGTAGTCACCTTTAAAATAGTATCGATAGTTACTTCAGATGTATGGATTTAAATTAGTGTAATTTAACTGCAACTGACATTAAAAAAATTCCTAACACCAATCTAAAACATTGCAATATCATTCCGACATTCTTCATTCGTCTGCCTTGATTAGCCTCGCTTATTTGCAACAATTGTTGCATTATTTGGCTTATGATTTAATTTAAATCAATTACCAGCATTCTTTTACTTTCTAACATTTTTTCACCGAATTCGCTGTTAAAATTCGCGAAGGATTGAAGTCATTGAAGAACAATTGTAGAATGTTTCTCTGTTGTGGGGTTAACTACTCATGGTGACAGCTTCATAGTTTTGGCAGTTTCTTTCTTGTTTTTCTTAACATGTACAATTTGCTAATCACAGAATTTACAAACATTATTCCATCTTAAAAACGTCATATTAAAATTAAATATTATAATACTAAAAGGGTATATGATAAATCATTAAATATTTTAAGAAAATGGTATTATAAGTATTTTTATAGTTACTGAGTAAATGTGTTTACTATTACTAATATAGAGAGATTACTTTTTTCGCATTTTTTATTATATTTTAGGTATTACGAATTAAAATAACAAAATATATCATCTATATTTTAACTTAAAATTTTAATTTCAAAAAAAGATAAAATGAAAAGTTATCCGAAATAAATTAGACAAAAAAGGAAAATCAACATGTATTTAAGGATATAAAATATATAGATAACAAATCTAAACAAAGAATCGTTTGCAAAAAAGTATAGTTTGTAAAATGTTTGCAAATTGAAATATTGTAACCTTGTGTCATTAGATTTATTCACATATTAAAATTATTTTATAAGATTTATTAATAAACACTGCATTATTAATTTGTATTACTTGTTTCTATGAGAATACATTTATTTAATTATTTCTGTTGCATGAGCATTATATAAAATGCGCGATTAGTAAATTTTTGCAATAAAAATATCTTGAAGATTATTTAATCCATTTGTTTTGAAATACTAATAATTTCATAAAACAATTTATACGTGAAAATATATTTATTTCATTATACTAGAATTATACAGAATTAAATATTGAAACTTTGTATCGCTATCACTATTAAGAGAAAAACAAATTCAGAGAGCAATATTTTAAATTAAAAAACTACCTCCGGGCACAACGTAAAGAGTATTAGGAGATTTAATGCATTGAAATCAAAGCAAACAACTTATTTGTGAGCGATCCGTCTCATAAATTCTTCAAACTTGATAAGAACTGCATTGAAACGGCAAAAGATCTCAACAGACATTGCTTCTCCTTTCAGCAAAGGAGAAATTTGAATTGAAATGTTTACATTTTTACAGTTCTTTCACGGATTAGCTATTCTGATGCTATGTGCAGATGCTGCGGTTCGCATTCTCTCAGTGTTGACGGAGCCTTTCGGCGAAGCGCTTTGAATGGGCGACATTTGAGTAAAAATAACAGTGTAACGAATGCAAAGTTGGGAAGTTTGCTTTTGTGAATTTTCTACCCCAGACACTTTTCTCGATGAATGAACGTAGTAAATCATTTAATCACGTGAATACATTTGACTTCGATGAAAGAGTTTTTGACGTTGAAGGGAGTAGCGTTGAACTGGTGCTTCAGGATAATACTTTCGAGAAATAATTTCATCGTAGATTTGTCATTTCATAAATTCAAGGACGAATTAAATCAAACGTCACCAGGTTAATTGGGAATGAAAGTTTGAAGACTATCAATTGGTAGAATGCAACTTTTCACGTTATTATTGGATGCTGATTATTGCAAAAAGCTTCATAACAAAACCGAAAAAATTACATTAACCACTTAACTGTTTCGATCTTTTCAAAAAAAGGAAAATTTAACAATTTTTGTTAAATTTTATGCAAAATAATACAAATTTTTTGCATATGAACGAAAACAAACAAACAAATAATTTATTATTTTAATCTGCTGTTAGAGAATGAATTTAGGCAAAGCATGGTAGAAAAGGATAATCTTTCCAGTTTTTATTACCAAGTTTTATTGAATAGTTTTAAGCTATTAATGGTTGCTTCATTGCTTCTTGGATGACTAACACAAGAAAGCGATGCATTTCAGAAAAACAATTTGTATTATTTGTGGCGATTTTAATATAATTATTAATAATCTTTTATTTGTTCATTTGGTTTCGAATTGGCCTCAAAATATTTTAAGCATCTTGAAATGCCCGAATATGAATTTTTACTAAAATTGTGATTCGAACTGCAAATTGTCATTACTTATTTTTCCTGATAAAGTCATCATAACTCTAAATGTTGTACTTTTATCATGATGATTATACCGTCATAAAATAATTAACTAATTAATTTTCAGGCATTATAATAAGCTTACAACTATTTCTGTCATCTACAAGCAATAAAAATCTTTATATTCATATATGTATAATAACGAATTTAATTACTTTTCGAAATGCAAAATATTGAAGTGAACCAAAACTATATAATCTTACTTCAAAATTATAGGATAGTTTCAAAACACAGAATGTTAATTTAACAAAATACTTAATAAATATAATGATTTAGTTTAAAATGGTTTTGATCAAAAAATTTAACTAAAGATACTGTTATCCTAGAGTGATTAGGCCTAAAAATAGAAAATTCAAGTCAGGAAATGAAAGATTTGAACCAAATCAGTCAGATATTTTAGACGCTGTATAAAAAACTGTTAACTGCATGCGCATTCTTACTAAGAATTATCTGAATGTCTTCATATTATATTATTAAAAACTCGACGTCTTTGACGACTAGCTGTTTTTCTGTAATGTTGTTTCTGAATTTCAATTGAATCGCAGCTGCATAGTTTAATCTGCTGGATTTCTTCATAACAATATTTATAAGCAGGAGATTGACGTGGCAATACAATCGTCTTTATTTTTAATACTTCTACAATTGTTATGTTCATATGAATATTTCGAATAGATCATCTCATTTACATACACACATACTAACTCAATTGTCCAGATTAATTTAACAGTCATATAACTATATCTAATCCTCACGTAAATTAAGCCGATACTAAATATAATCTCTGTTTCCTTGCTTTTTTATCATGGATGATAATCTCATGATTAAATATTTGATGAAACAATGAAACAATTTGAATGTCAATGCAACAAAGAAATTTATTTTGAAAATTAAAAAAAAGAATGAATGAAAGTTTAATCTGACAATTAAATTGTTATCACAAAAAGGACAGTTTTTAAATTTTAAAATGGTATAAATTCATTTTTGCAACACTGTTGTCGGTAAATATCGCAGAGAAACCCCAAGATTTCCGTTAAATTCATTTAAAATATCATGAATTTCACCGCCATTTTCCAAAGCATAAATGTGCCAAATTTGACAGCTCTTTGAAGAAACGATTTCTTTATAGTGAACTAAAACACATAAATTAAAACACATGTTCTTTTTAAAACAAGTATAGATTAAATTGAAATAATTATGCTTAAAAAATGCAAGAAAATTACACAACTTCATAAAAATATATGTTGAATCCAAAATAAAATTAAAACATTATCACCTGTATTTTTTAATTTCAAAATTGAAATTAATATTTTTAGATGAAAGTGGAAATAAAATAGAATTTTATTTCGAATTTTTTCACAAAACACTTTATAGTTATTAAAAAAACAATTATAAAGTTTCATCTTATGTATTGAAGGAAGAAATTAATATACATTTGAGATTTCAGTATTGTCTTTTGGTAACTTTCCATACATAGTTAAATATATATGAAATTGTCCTTCAATGCATTCACAAATATTACTAAAAACAATACATTTTAATACTATAATATCTAAGGAACTCTCGATGACGGATTATTGAAAAGTATAATTGCTCTACCAAAGGTTCGATCAAAATATTTATTTTTGTTTTAAAAACCTACTGTTCATACCATTTCTTTAAAAATTGCATTTGTTTCAGCAATCTATAAAAGGAAAAAAGCTTCTGAATATTTTTAAAAAGGCATTTATTATTTTTTATTTATTTGTGTTAAATGAAATTGCTTCCAATTATACAAAAATATCCCGTTTTCAAATTGTAACAGCAAGCATTAAACAGTCATTCGTCCTAATTAACAACATAACTTATTTAGTGGTCCGAAACATGTAACTTTCAAAACATTTATGAATCTTTCTAAGTATTTAATTATTCCATATTTCCTCTATGAAAGTGAAAGGCAATTATGCAAAATTTCATTTTGAATTTTATTTTCAAAACTAAATCAATCAAATCAAATAAATAAACGAATTCAAAATTAATTTCACAATCCGGTCTCTTTCCCTGTAGGTATAATTCATTCATTTGAAAATATTCTACACAGAAATTTAATTTTAATATAAATATATAACTTCACTCCATTATATGCTATTATAAATTGAACTCCAAATATTAATGATATGTTATTATTGAATGTGATTATAATGCTTACTTTACATTCCAAACATTGTATTATTTTAAATAGAGACATATGAAAATGAACAAATATATTTAACCTATTATTGAATGTATATAGTTCTGATTTGTTGAATAGTTGTTTCAAACTTTTGTCACTCGATATACAACTGGACAAACTCCATTGATTCATAAGTACTTATTTTGAAGACGTTTCATTCATCTGTGAGCTTTTGACTTAGGTTTCATATTGGGTCAGAATATCTAAATAGAATGTCAACATTTCGATTCCTATTCGTATACTTTATTTTTCATCATTTGTCGCTTAGCTATTTTATAAAACTCCCATTCTTTTAATTTGTTAAGATGAATGGATTTGTAAACTTTTCAGTTTGATCTTTATTATTGCAGTTTTACAAATTCTTCATTGTTTCCTATTCTGGATACATCACAGATTGAAAGAAGTTATGCATTAGTTGCCACCTTTCTGGCACAGAGGTAGTGCTTCATCCTCGAGTTCTGGGAGTCCTGGTTTGGGCATGGTTGTTCTTCTATGTGCTACCTGTGAGATGTGTGAATGTGTTCCCCTGTAAAAAGGGGTTGTGAAAGCAAATTTCTAGGTACTCTGTTCCTTGTGACTAACAGATGCTGTCATTTTTCCTCGTCCAGTCATGAACCTTATCTAGCACTGCAGGTCAACGGGGCATGAAACAACAACAAGTATTAGTTAATGTATAATCCTATATTTAAGCTTGACATGACAGCCACCATTGAATGAAGTAACATCAACAGGGTTAACTGTGGCTAATTACTGTTTTATTCTTAACCCGTTCATAATAGCGGCATAATCATCGAACTAAAATCCTCATCAACATAACTGGCTTCTCAATTTTTAGTCCTTCTTTGTCAACTTTGGTCCATCTCTGTCGTCCATCCTCGTCTTCCCTTACATCGATTATCATGATAAACGAGGAGCAGGCCATCAATTACAAAAATCTTCTCAACATTTTAAAGATTACTCTCAATTCTACTTCCAAAACGAAAGAAATCAAAGGAATTTTAAAATTTTGAATAGTTTTTAAAAAAAATGTTGATATTTATCATCATGACCTTCAGTCGGTTTCACAGATCAATTTCTCCAACTATATATATATTTTCTCCCAAACTTCGATTGAACGATTTGCTCCATTTCCCGGTTTAAAGTCACTAATTAGGATCTGTAAAAAATATCAAGAATATCCTGTCAAATTAAATTATATTCTTGAATATGTTAATTTGTTTAAAAAATTTCATTTGAAAAGATTCATCCAACAAATGCTAATATAAATATTTGTGTTTATAAATCCAAAGAATTATATAATCCAAGGATTCATCTTTAAATCATGAACATAATATTATTTTTATCGTATTATGAAGTTTCTATATGAATTTCTATCTATGTTTTGGTTAATTAGAACGAAAGTCTCTTGGTCTAGCTATTCAGGAGTTGTCAAAAAAATTAATATATCAACAGCATTAGATGTTTAAGTTATTTGAAATGCTTTTAAAATTTTATCAAATGTATTATTTATTTATTTCATATATTTATTCATTTTATATATTATTTATTTTATACTTTTTAAAAATTAATACTCCAAGAAATAGTGCCAGCAATTCTGAGAAAGCTGTGAATTTGAGAAGAGAAGTTCTAGAGACAACTTCAGATCTTTTGGGATAAATTTGAATCAGAATTGGAAAAATAAATAAATTGCTAAATTAAAAAAAAAATAATTGGTTATTTTTATAGTGACAGCTTATTGCTTTATTATTTTTTTACATGATTTGTTTTTTTCACTGCATTTACAACAAAATATAGCAAATGAAGAAAGAAGACTATCACACATTTTAAAATATAGATCTTGGTACTGGCCTAAGAGTTAATACTTCCGTGATATGGCTTGAAGAAGCATGGGTTTAAAAATGGAGTAAAGATTCCTGTTTGAGAAACAAACGTTCAAAAATATGAGATTGAACACAAAATAATTCCTGTAGGACCTCTAGGAATCGCTTGGATTTAAAGGAATTATAATGCAAATAAAGCTATTGTGAAATTAAAATATAAAAACAGGAAATGGTTTATAATTTTATAATGACGGCTAATTGTAATACCCCCATTATTGAAAATATTGTCTAATGTCTTATAATTATCCTTTTCCTAACTTACACAACCTAATAAAAACAGATATTGCAAAATTTAATTTAAATCATAGAAAAATTTACAAAGATTATTTTTTTTCAATAGATTACGCCACTATCGTTTTTGCTTTCTCGGTATAAGTAAAAGAATTAGAATTTTAGTAAATAATTTTCTTAAAATTTTGTATTTAGCATAAGAAATATATTGTCAAGTTACCGAACTATGAAATAAATTATATTTCTATCCACACTTTAAATATTTGTTTTCGAAGGACAAAAGATACGGAATTTTCAGTTTTCTTCAAATTGTTTAAGTTTAAAAAACCCATAAAATACTTTTAATTGAAAAGATTATTTATTTTTTAGTTCAAGAACTGCAGAAAACATTGAGAAATCATTATACCTAATGCAACTAACATTCTAAAAACTAACCCTTAGACTTCAAAAAAGGGGGGGTTAATAAAAAAAAATTCCACCAAAGATTTGAATGTAAGAAAACAGCAAGAAGTAATATAGCATCTTTTGTGATTTCATCTGTACACATGGTAAGTAAAAATCTTTTTATGATGGAAGAAAAATATTAGAAACCTATGAAATTTTGAGCAAAATCCAATCAAACATCTATCAGATGCTCCAAAAATAAATTTGTACGATTAATACAAAATGAAGATGACTAGATGGATAAACGTGTAACATCAAATCTATGGTTTATTATCTGTCGATTCTTACCTTCATAAGAATATAAACACGGGTACTCAAAAATACAATTATTTAGTAAAAAATTGTATTTTCAGCATAAATTTTCTAAAATGTATCTTTGAAAAAAATGTCCAAATTTTTATACAAAATAATGATTTCGAAGCAAATACAGCATGTGATCTTTCATAAAGTAATACAATGTTTTGTATTTAAAACAGGCAAGAGGCGAGTAAAATTATTAAATAAAAAATCTATAAAATGTTCTATATTCAGCAAATATGGTTAATGAATTTGAAATATAAGATGCATTCTTGAAAATATAAATTACAACATTTTATACAGATTTATATTTTTGATATAAAGAGAATGCGAACTTTCAATAACCGAATTTGCTGCATTTTTCATTTTTTTAATGTTAACATACAAAAGACAATAAAAAGAAACTGTCATGTGAGATTCCCAAAATTTCCTTTCTTCCAGGTTAACGGGAATGAAATTTTCGAAACAAATATATATATTCTTAAATATATAAATATATATACCATTAAATGAAAAAGGAATATATTTTTTATACATGACATTCTACACCAAAAAAAACTAAACTTATATTAACTATTACATTACATTACATTAACTATTAAAATGAGTTAGAACGTTTATTATATGCATTATTGAAAAAAGTCTATATTCTAAACTTCAAAAATCAACATTATGTGCTTAAAATCCCAATTTATTTATTTTTTCTTGATTTTTTTTTTCAAAATAAACTAAATCCAATTAAGTTATTCGAATTAATCATTCTTGTAACGAAAATTCGTTCAAGGCTCTTTTTTTATGTATAAAATTTATATTTTTAATAGAATTAGGATCTCACAAAAAACATACACTAATACGATTATGTTACTTATGCATAAAGATAAAATATATAATCTGATAAAAGATTTTCAAAAAACATTGCCTTACAATGCATATAATTTTATGATTTTTCTTCCCAAATAAAGCATTTTAACATTTTTTTTATCGCTAAAAGAGATTTCTGGTATAAATAAGAAATTCATTCAAATTGGTTATATAAATAGAATAAAATAAAACACATTTTTATTCAAATGTTTATATACCTATAGGCAATTATAAAATAAATTTTGTCTGATTTACATGAATAAATTTCTTAACAATGTTTAAATTTACATTTAACAGATTTTGTTTATATTATTAAATGCATAATTTACAGTTTTTCTGGATTTATAATAGTTAATTTGTTTGGGACTATGATATAAATTACTTATCAAGAAAATAGAAATTATGTCTGATAAAACTTTATGTCTGATTAAACTTTATAAATGAGAAAAATATAATAAATATTTAACACTATTAATATTTCACTTTATTTTCCAGAAACAATTTAAGCTTACTTCGAAATAATAACATTTTATAATTGAGTAAAGAATATTCTTTATTGTTAAAATGATTTTAAAAACTATACTAATTTTGGAGAAGTTTATTTAAAAATTATTCAATTAGAGAAGTGATGTATTTTTTGATATAACAATGTTTAAAACAATTTTATAAAAGCTTTAAAACACGGAGTATCTGCTTTATTATTGTACTTCAATCGCATTCGTTTCAGTATGTATAAAATTTTAAAACAAATTTTATTCTTTTGGGTATTGACAGGATATTTTCTAAAATTCGGAATCATTTTTGTTGTAAAGAGCTTTTTAATATTGCGATTTGGTATATGATCAGAAATCTTATATTTTCAAATACAACAATGCTTAAAGAAATTTTTATAACCCTTACTATCGTATCTCGGGAGCATTTTATTTAATTATATAGATAATTTAAAAATTAAATTTTTCTGGGCATAGACAGCTTATTTTTGAAATCCGGAACCAAATTTATTGCAAAGCACTTACCAATAATATGATGCTAGATATTTGTAGTTATAGATATGTATTTTTACTTACATTCCGCAACAGCTCGAAAAGATTAAAGCCAGCTATATATATATATATATATATATATATATATATATATATATATATATAAAGAGAGAGAGATTAGCAAACCCAATCAAATAATTATCTTCTGGTTATTTCTGAATCTGATCACTGCAATAGATTGATTGCATCTAGATTGCAATCCTGTCATTAAATTGCAAGTATGATGGTAGGATGTAATCAGAATAAAATATCAACATGATAGACTAATCAACTAATTCATTAGTAATCAACAAGACATATTATTCAAAAAACACTCAAACTTATTATTCAATAACACTAAACACTATAATTCAATAAACACATAAAACAAACAATTTTTGTTTATAATTCAAATTCTCTGAACATTTTAAATAACCCTTTTCTGCAAATGAAATTTTGGGAAACTTTCAGAAAGAGATCGTACTCTGGAGCTCCGATAATAACTATTTATAATTTGGCATAAAATAATAATAATTTTTCAAAATATGTTTACTTTGGAACATAAAACTTGTGAAATATCAAATACAGTATAGCGTCGAATACAGTTATCTTGAGTTGAAAAATCTGTCTCCAGGGAAAATGTGTCGCTCTTTATTCAATTTAATGCATCGGGTCCAAAGAAAACATATTTCTTTTAAGCGATATATCTAGAAAATTCTTCGGATTCTTAAAGAAATATTTGTTTTGTCGAATAACAAAGGACATCAAACGAAAATCTTATATATCTTCTATATCTATTCTATACATTTTCATCGACGCGGTGTCTGGAACTTTAAAGTTTTAAATTTTTTGATGATATTTTACTGATTAGCTAATTTAAAAGGATTTATTTAACTGTTCATCATTGTTTCCAGAAATAGTTTTAGTTGTAATTTTTCTATGGTTTAAGAAGCTTGTGAAATATTCTGAGTGGATAATACTTTACAGAGAACGTCAGTAAGAGAATTTTAAAATTAGGGTTCAGTTTCCGGCATCCATTCTCAGTAACATTTAACCCTTTACCCTCGGAAATGTAAGTTTATTCACAATTATTCAGCTAATTCAAGAACTTGCTTATTGCTTTAAAAAATTGTTATAGATTTAAGTTTAATTTTACATAAAAATTTATCTACGACTTCTCTTTCTTCGGATATTTTTTTTTAAATCAAAATTAGAATTAAATAAATCGTTCACAATGATGCACAGTCTTGAATGTTGAGTGAGAGATATCATCCAAGTACAAAGGGTTAATATAGGAAAAATTAATCCTTTCTTTGAAACACATTTTCATTGATAACTTGCTTTATATCCTAAACCCTTTATTTAAATGAGAAATTGCCGCACCGTCGTAGAATAGTTCCTGCCAAGTTTGGGCGTGTTAATAGAGAGAGGATTAAAGTATCAATTCTACAAATAATTTTTTTTCTGAAACGGAATTCTTTTTTAATACGGAATAAGAAAAGTCATTGTCTGAAAAATATAGAAATTGGGCTATATCTGTGATTTATATTTATTATGGCCGAATGAAGGAAAATGTATGAATGTTGGCATAGAACGGGATGAAAAGCGAATCTGGGTACTTTCGGAACAAAATTAAAATAGTTAAATTGAACATAAAGGGAATACAAGATAAAAATATAAATCAAGATAAATATATGTAATATAGGTTTTAATTTCGTATATTTCACACTAATATTTAAGAAAACCCATTTTATAAGGAATGGTTCTGTCTTTAATCAATATTAAGATACATATAATTATATTTCATTTTGCAATTAGTGAAAAATAAATGAAATTATAATATATTTTTAAAACATCCCTTAATTTAAATAACACTAATAAAAAGTTAAAAATTGGAAATTAACGTAATAAAATTTTCGATGGCAAATTTCAAGTTATCATGGGAAATCAATATCATTTTTTAAGTAATTACTTGCCTTAATTAATTTAAGTCATTAACCAACATACAGCGGTTTGAAACAATCACGAGATTTCTCTATCGCTTTCCATCTCTCTATAATATAACCTTTTTAAACTTTCATTTTCAATTTTTCTAACTGGCAAATAAAGTTTTGGAGCTTGACCGATTTTGTGATGAAATAACAGCTATGACGCATTAGCTCTACTTCAGCGTTTTAAAAATGCATCTGTCGTGTAAAAGCATACCTAATAATAAATTAATACTAGTAAAAGCAGGCAACAAAATTCTACAACCTATAATTTCTGGCGGTCCTAACTCTTTATTGTTTGTGCGTTAATTTCGGAGACACCAAAACACTCCTAACCAAACCATCATATTCTCGCATGGTAGTAATAAAATACTGTTATGAAATTGCTAGTATTCCTGAAAGAATTTAATTAACAATTGTTTTGAGAAATAATGATAACACTTTCCTCACTGATTTACACACCCAATGAAATCAAAGCCTGTCTCATAATAAACAATGTACTATCCCCCCGGCACTTGCGATAAACATTATTAATGATATTTAAAAGTTAAAGTCGAAATACTCTGCTCCAGACCAGGGAGTGAGTCTAATTCCTTGTTATTTTAGAGATCCATTTACTAAACTATTCAGTCCGACTGAAATAGGACTGGGAGTCAGTTCCAGTATTCTTGCTGCAGAAGAGGAAGCTGCAGCTCGGGCAACGAATCCACTTACAATGCAGGGCGCAATTAGTTACTAAGACCTTTCGTTTCGCTCCCAGTCAGCTAGCTACGACAAACGAAAGATAAGGTTAATTTATAAAAGGCTTTTGGGATTTGAGGCACAAACATCTTAGCTTTAAGCAAGTCGCTTCGTTAAGGGCGCAAACAGTCGTCGCTGCAGTATGTTCTCCGCCCTGGCCGGGACTTGAACCTTTTGCTAGTTTAACTGTAGAATTATGCATCACGTTAATTGAAGCTTAAATTCTAAGTTGCGTCTTAATTTAAAAAGTTTTCCTTGAGAGGAGCAGAGCTCCTGATAGGTTAGTGACCTGATTAAATGGAAGGCTGGTAAAGGATTGCAAAGTGTATCTCTTTTATTAAGCGGAGCCCGAGGAAAGCTATACCTTTCTGTCTAGTCAAGTTGTTTATCTTAAGTGGGTGTATCTTACTCAAGATATACGCATCTTATTTGCTCATATATACTTTGAAAGGTAAATATAGTATTTCTTGGAGTATTTATAATGAACATAGTTTGCACAAGCAGTTTCACTTTAAAATGTTCAAGGCATTATTTGAAATCTTGAAATTGATATGTAAAGTATCCTTCAGCTGGTCCTAGATCTCTTAATTTAAGAATCTTTGTTTTTAATAAGTTTCGTCATAATCATTAATTTACTACTTAATTCAAAATCTTCGTATTTCAAAGTGTATTATACATTTTATAATTTTAAGGGGATTTCGATTTTCAAGAGCTTTGGAGAATATTTAGTTAGTAGTCGAATAATAATACTACGTTATTACATTTCATTAAATTAAGATTAAATTCTTGTATATAGGAAAATTCTAGAAAAAAAATTTATTTCCTTAAATATTATGCCCAGATATAAGTTCAATTGAAAAAGTCCCTTAAATAATGTGAGCAATTATATGTAGACATTTGGCTTTTCATAAGGGTGATATAAAAATATAAAGTGAAATCCTGTAAAGTAACAGTGAAAATAATTTGCTTCAATATTTAGCAACAATCTGCAAATTTGATGCAAAGATCACAAATCTTATTTCATATGTTTATCACAAAATATTTCTGTGTAAATATGAATTCCAGAAACATGCTTTAAGCCTCAGAGAAATCTGCATATTGAAAGTCTTCAAAACCATCAGGTCCAATTTTTTGGCAAATTTTTTCTCTTTGTGTATATTTAATATAGAAAAATACCTTTTCAAAAACTTGGAAGGCAAAGGTAGATTCCTTTACATTTAAGTTAATATAAGGCAACATAAATAGTTCGTGTTAGATATTAAATTTATGGAAAAACTTTAAATGCAAAGTTTTTGATCTTAATAAAGCACTAATTTGGCTAATTAAATTTATTTTTTTATCTTTAATATGAAGAGAAATAGAGAAAACTGAAAATTTCACCCCCATCCCCCCCAAAATACCATCCCCTTGAGCTGAATTGAACATTTACAAACACACAGTAGATTTTTACATTTCTAATAACATATTCCATTTAAAATCTAAACAAATTTACTCTAATTATCCTATTAGCAAGATTACACGGGCAAAGAGTTTTTAGTGTAAAATCATATTGATAAAAAGGGATTTTTATTATTTTTTTTAAATTTCAGAATTGTTATAACAGGATTTAAGTCGTTAGGATATTGTTTGATTCATAACTATTTTTCATATTTTAATTTTTCTTAAAATTTTACGGAAAAATACAATTTTTTTAATTTTTTTAAATATAGAATTATTTAAAGCACACACGTTTTCTCTGAAAAAAATTAAAAAGCAGGCATTCTATGTATAAAAGAACGGAACCAGATTTTGGGTACTAGAGACCATTATCGGTGAAGAATGGAAGAAATTTTTCCAGAAGACTTGTCATGAGAATTATAGCCATTGGATAGTTTTTCTATTAGAATCTATCTAAAAAGGATTTTAAAAAAACGCTTGTAATTCTGGAAAATTTATCATAAATTGTAATAATTTTCTCCCTTTTTCATTCATTTCGTACTATTAGCTCACTCTCTTTCACACACACACACTCTCTCTCTATATATCCTGTTAAAAAATTGGGAGAATTGACATGGTTCTAAGTAAATCAAGAGTAAATTTAGAGTTCTAAGTAAATTACTTATACACAACGTCTTAATATCTTAAGTAGGAATCATAGTATTATTTGAACTGATAATCAGTTTTAATCTGAAATATCATTTTCGATACATCAAAATTTGAGTAAACGGGGATTCTTAAAGTTTGGCACTACTTAATAACTATAGCGCTGATGAGTCCATGCTTGATTCTCATTAGATATAAAAGTAAAATAACTATTATTTAATTCCTACTATTAGCTCACACACTCCCAATATTATATATTTGGTACCTTATTCAAATTTTAAATAGTTAATAAAATACTTTTTATTCATCCACTCAAGTTCAAATAATTTTTTTTAATTTGTTGAATGACATTTTATGTTAATACAATTTTTTCACATATAAATTTATTACTTTTATTAACTAAAACCTAAATTTCTCCCCAAAAATCTTTATTCCCCCCATTGCCAAATAAGTAATGAATTTAGTTTGTTTTTTCCCTCACCCTAATAAGGTTAAGCTTAACAGGTTTTCGGCTGATTATTTCAAACGATTATGTTTATTTTCTTAAAGTTTGATACATTTAAAATCAAAAACATTTAATTAATCTTTCCGTATTCATTTTGAAGAACTTTCGATTTAAAATAGCACAGAACAAAGAATTCTATATTGTGTTACCCTAATGGCGTAGAAAAATCCCGCATTTGTGTTACCTTTCTTGGCGTTGAAAATTCAACGCCAATGTGTACGCTCTCATTTATTTTCAACTGATACGAACTTTATTTAGTTTTTATCAGTTATAATTTTTTAATTAATTATTTACATGAATTGTAGTTTTTTTAATAAAAAGTAACTAAAATAAAATTTTTATTTGTTGACCAAAGTAAGAATCGACTTACTTTTTAAAAATATTATTTGCTTTACATTATGGCTGGTAATTTTTACACAGGACCTCACCTACAGCCTGCGGAGTTTAGAGAATGGAGCAGCCCCAGGGCCCGAAGTGTCGCTTTCACTGGGAGCCAGCTGTGCCCTACTGACATGTAACGAAGCAAACTGTCTCGTAAACGCAATGGATGCCGTAAACTTCTTACCGATCATTATTAAAGCTGCTTCTAAAAATTACAAAGCCCCGCTCTCGCTCCTTGCCGAAAGATAAATTAATAAAGCCGGGGCGTAGGTACAACAGCTAATAACTTTTTCTGGGGCCGCCCCGCTTTTGTTTTTCAGGAAATGATGGTTTTAAGGGGTTTATTGGACAATTTAAGAGGAAGTTCGCCCTCTCAAAGAGTGCGTATATTAATACGGAGTAAAAATATTATACTCTCGCTACCACTGCATATACTTCCTTTGTTAATTGGAAACTTTTTGATGATTTGTGCTGTCACAATTTTGCAAGTTAAAATGAATCGTGTTTAGGGGGAGTTTGATTTAACTTATTTTATTCAAGTATATAAGAGAATGATGCATCGTTTATTAATTTAGAAACTTCATTACTTCAGATGCAGTTGTCAAGTATGAGATTAGATTTAATTTTATTTATTAAATATTTTTTGATTATCAAACCACATTAATGATAATAATTTGATGCAATCGATTTATTTATTTTTCTTTTTGAGCGAAAAATATGAAATCTCATTATGTCGAAATTAATTTACCATGGTTCCAACTATACCCTTGTATAAAAGGAAAGTAACTATTTTTAGAAACAAAATTGTATGCAGGAATGATTTTGATTCTAACATTAATTTTAAAGCCATTGAAAAAAATAATTAGGTATGTCTAATAAAAGTTATAATATTTGTTATGTAAATATAATTTCTACACTTTAAGCAAATCAAAAATAAAATCTCCAATTTCACTAAAATGAATGATTTAATACATATATAGTGACAGTCTGGTAATGGAATATATATAAGAATGCCCCAAAAGTAAAATATAGGAAAACAAATATATAAACAAAAATCAAAACAGCTCTGTAGCTCCCCAAGAAAGTTTTTTTTAAACCTTTTAAAAGAAATATAAAAAAGTTATATAAAGTTATACATAACCAAAAAGGATATATTACTGTCTGAAATCAAATTTTGTTTGCAAAAAGTTATTATAATTTCATTTATAACATTGACTTACTTTTATTATTTTGTGTAACCACATATAATTTAATTTCAGCATTCGGGGTCATTCAAGTGAGAATAATGATCGAAATATAGATTTATAATGAAAATATAGATTTAAAATGAAAATTGACGAGTTAATTGAAATCAAACAATGAAATATAAGAATGGAGTATCTAAGTACCACTGCAAACAGAAAAAAATAATGGGCTGATAAAACACAAAAAAAAAATGTACAAGAGTTTCCGCTGAATGCATGTATATTGTTACTATTAAGGGTGAAGAAAATGACTTCTAATAGATGGGAAACAAAGACAATATCATTGGTAAACACAATAGCAAACTCAACCCAGAAATATTTAAAGGACGTTTCAAAATGATGGCTATAAAGTTACATTTTAGTGAACAGTCAATCTCCTGTGCCTTCCAAAATCTCCATTACCAGAATCTTCAAAAATATATTAATGCTAACAGTATATGCGGGTGTCATACATAAAATATTTTTATATTGTTTGGTCATGACTTTTTAATGCTGCAAATTTGAAGCCCAAGCCATACATTCATCACGTAGATGATACGAGTCGAAATAAATCGCATTATCATGGCAAACAAAAATTTCTTGAAGGTATTCGTTTACAAAAGAATGTAATGATTATCATCAATGTGAAGTAGTTATTTCAAACTGTAGTCGGAACAGCATGATAGATAGGGCGTTGGATTTGCATCATTTTGGTTGTGAGCTTTAATCCCACCGGCCGAAGACTCTCCTTATTTTGAGTGCACGTATAAATCTGTCATGGTCACAAAGTCCGCCATGTTGAGAATAATATCACTGGTGGCACTGGTATAGAAGTGGTCGTTCTCTGTTTCAGATCTAGATCACGTTCTTGGAATGAATTGCATGAATGAAGTCAACTCCATAAAAAGGGTTGTTCCGCGTGAGTAGCTAAGTCTTACTCTTGACCCTAGATGGCACTACTGGAAACAAGAGACACCCTCCAGGCTAAAAATCATTGACTTCATTAGCGGGATTTTCTACGACAAGTGCCATTAGAAACAACACCAACAGTTATTACAAACGTAAATTTAATACCTCATTTTGAAAATGTTTTATTACATTACGTGATAAATTTTTAACTTGTTTTTAGAAAAATAATTATTAATTTAAGCTTACATGTCAACATAATCAGTTTCTGGTTGTATGGATAAAAAATTATTGAACTTCTATGCTTTCTTTTTTTGCCATGTGCTTTCACCTTCATGCATTTATATTAGTAGCAATTATTTATAGTAAGAATTTCACTAGTTTATTAATTTTTATTAAAATTAATTCAGCCATCTGTAGTTGTTTTCCCGAATTTTTCTCGCATATTCTTTTTTGAACTTGTTGGATGTATAATTGATCATTTGATAGCGGCGAAAATTATTACAATTAAATCATATGACATTAATAATTTTTCATAATTTGACAGTAAAAAAATGGAAACCATTAAGGCATGACTTTTGTCGAAAAAATTACTAGTACTGATTAAAAATTTTAGACTGATTGAAACCAGTATTTATAACAATAGTTGCTTTATGTCAGTTGCAAAACCACATGTACATTTTATGCTTCTAAGTCATCACTTGTCCCCGCTATTATATTTACATTCATGTGAAAGTATAGGAAGTCAAATGGTTAGCCCCTTGAAGGATTTATTTCAAATTTGGCATATACTTATTTTATGGATGAGAAAACTGTGTGCCAAATTTTATTTATCTAACTTTTCTCATTTTTTAGTTATCGTGTTGAAAGTTGGACAGACAAACGTTATTTGATCTCTGGATAATCTGAAACTTGGATATTCGGCAAAATCTACGAATTTGACTTTTTTGACTATTGCAGTATTTCCCTTTGTATACTTTTTAAAAAAGATTTCTTACGAATGAAATAAAAAAAATTATAGTCAATATTGAACTTTCGGAAAATTTTAACAAACTTTATTTCAAATTAAATAAATTGACTAAATACAGTTATATGACTCAACCCTTATATTTTGATGTTCTATGTATCACAAATTTAAACTATCACTATAAATAAGCATCTTAGAATGCAGCCAAATTTATTTTCAGCAACATAATATATTCACTAATAACATCATGGGATTAAGTCACTTAAAAGCGTTCAACTTCTTTATTTCAAAAAGTAAATATGTATTAAGGATAGAAAAACAGACTTTAATAAACTTGCTTTTTTCCCTATAGTACATATATACGACTAACATTTGCTATATTGTCATTTTTATAAAATATTAAATTTTAAAAGATTGTATTAAATGTTTGCTCGCAATAATGTGATGTTATTAAATACTTTTAAACATTAAAATTTTTACTTTTTAATTATTTAATTTAATATTATAACTACTATTATTATTTAACTGATTGTAATATTTTCCCTTTCAAGAATTACAATTTTGCATACTACTAAGAATTTACAAAATATTTTAGTTATTTGTAGATTTAAAATTTCTGTAGATTTAAATTCAAACTATAAATTTGGGAAGCAAAACTTCAGTGCTCGTATAACACATAAACACGATAATTATACTATTTTAACTGTTTTAGAAATATTTTCATCTATAGTTGTTTGAAATGACGTTACCATAAATATCTGTTTATAACATTCGGAATTATAACATGAAATTAGATTTATAAGAGTAATTATGAAAGGAAACTATGAGATCTTTTTATAAATAGAAGTATATTAACTAATTTAATCATCTAAATTGTATAAGATTAAGTAGCTTATAAGCTTTCTGTAAAAAATAAAATTGCAATTTATTTTCATTAAAAAATATATATCTTCTAGATTGGACATCTTAACATGTTCTTTACATAAACTTACTTAACATTTTGCCTGTCATTCAGACCACTGTTTAATAAGGCGCTCGTTACTTCATTCAAAATATAAAATTAGATGGCAAGTGTTTATCATAAACGATTCAAAAGATGACAGACTTGCTAAAACCAGGAGATATGAATTAAAAATAGGCGTATTCTTTTGGCATTGTATTTCACATTAAATGATAACTTTTGGTACCACTGAGATGTATGACAATCAACGTATTAAGCTAAATGTTTCAATCTCGTTCTTATAGTTTTTTGAATCTCATCTTTTTATTAATAAGGATATATAGATAATCATATTAAATAAAAGAATACATAATTATTATAGAAAATATTATCTTTGGGTGAGAAGCACTTTATTTCCATATTTAATTTAATTTTATATAAATTATCCCTAAAATAACCAACAAAACCGATTTTTTAGAACACAATTTTAATAGAATTAAATCTTAACTAAATGAAGTATCCAATAATTGAGAAAGACTTTATTGATTGATACAATTTACAAAAACTGAAGATTGCCATCATTAAATGCGAATAATAAATGCTTTTAAACATCCTTTCTGATTTTCAATTAACTTCTCTAACAATGCACTGATTTACTATTTCATAGGTAATAAGCAATTACTCTCAGTACTTTAGAATGATATGCTCAACATTAAACTATATTTTTTCGTGTTAAAAATATTATTTTTTATATCATCAATTATGCTCAATATTGTCTAAGATTACTGGAATTATTTTTCTCGGTCATTAAAATATGAATTTATGCCGTGCTGCATTAATTTTTTAACACTTTGTTTGAATTGAAAATACTTTATTTCAATGAATATATATTTTAAATAATACATTATCTTTTTATTCGTAGAATATTTTCTTAGAGATCTAAGGCATCTGGAACTTACAAAACCTTTTCATCAACGTAATAAAAAGCGAAACCTCATAATTTTTAACAATTACCACAAAGTATCTAGGGTAAATTAATGCTGAGTTAAATATAACCTTTTGCTATTTCTACTAAGTGCACAAAGCTAAGGTTTATATCCAATTTTTCAATTCCAAATGAAATAAGTATAAATATACACCCTTATCCATGAATCAATTAGGAATATGGCGATGCTAATTGAATATAGTTTTTTAAGACTCTTTTCCCCTACTGACCTGTATTCGCTAATAATACGAGACACACGCGGCGCCATGAAATAAAAACTGCTGATTATCTCCCATGTCCTTATCGCCTCTCCTTTTAATAGTAAATTATCTCATCTAGATTCCAGATAAGTTACACTATTCCGTGTAATCCATAGAAACACCAGCAGCGAGCCTCGGTCCGATTCATTTGCATATGCAATTAAAATCTTCTCTACTTCCAAATTCTCATTATCTCTAAATTGCGCCTAATCGCACTTTCATTCGCCGCTCCTGAAACTTTGTTATCTCCTAAGATCCGAGAACTTCATTTAGCTGCTGGAGGTCATGGAAGGTCATTATGCAAATAACGACTAAGCCCAAATCTTTTTAGTTGTGGGGACTGGCGTTTTTAATTGAGGACTAATGAAGGTAAAGCTGGGGTGCTGTTTAATAAAGATTTGGGCAAATGAGAGTATACAAAAAGTGCTACTTTTACTTAAGAGAGTGTTGCAATAATAACATCTTTGAATAATTGTTACTGCCTTAGGATGACGTTGGGAATTAGTAAAAATATAAATTGTTTTGCGGCTTGATTGTCTTAGCTTTTCAACGATAAACGGTGTCTCTACAGAAATCAGGATAATTTCGATACCTCAAACTCCTATCTAACAAAGAAAATTCAAATTTCCCCATTAATTTATGAATTTCGCATTGAAACCTGAATGCTTAGGGGATTTTCATTTTTAATGAATATTTTATGTAATCTAAATATTAGACTATGAATTGGTTAAATTTGTGCAGCCTAATTTTCTTGCATTATGCTAATATATAATTTTAACATTAGTTTTTGGACTCTAATAAATTGGCTGCTCTTTTATTTCCAAGCCTTTTACTTGCAACAGCTTATATCATTGTTCGTGTTTTGAAACTAGTAGAAATATTAAAATTCTTTAATATTTTTCTTTTCAACAGATGGCGCTGTCGCTTATTTTCAGAGTGATTTCGATGAAACGTTTGACACGATGAAAACTCGTTTAAAAATATTTATCTTTCTTAATCATACTGTAAGAGACAGAGTGTGGGCGATGCGTTTTCCATTTTTTAAAATCAGATTTATAATAATGGATTACACTTTTTGTATTACATATTTTTTAGGAGAAAGTTGTGTAAAAACATTTGTATTTTGCTACAGTTGAAAATTTGTGAATCACCACTTCCATTGACACAACATAACTGCACAAATCGGACTTTCATTAGTTTATAACCCATTAATGCTGTCACCTCTGCAATAATAAATATTTAGTTCAACATTTTTTCCTGAAGAGATCCATGTTTTACAATTAAAAGCTTACTAAGGCAAATCACTGATAGAATCCCAGACACTTATTGAATATTTTGATGAAGATCTTGACTGCCTTTTTTCTGAGCTTGCCGAAGATACAGGCCTCACACTTTAATGATTAAATCCTCTTTTAATGATAACATTTTTGTTCTTAAAAAGCGACACTACTTGGAATGAATTGAGAAAAAAATGAATTCAGGACATTAAAATTATTAAAACTGTGAAGTTAAAAATTAAAATCTAGGAAATATTAAAGTTCAAAACATTCTACTTTCAGTAAATTAATAAAAATATTTTTAAACTGTTTTTAGTATTTTATTTTACTTAAAAAATAAAAGTGAAAATTCTTTTATATGTCAAGAATTCTATAGAAAATTATACCTTATTTGGAGAAAAAATCAAATAGAATACTAAGAAAAATAATTGTCATTAAAATGTATGTATAATATTATATTAGGTTGCGAGACTCGGCTAATTAAGAAAATAATTTAACAGATAAATTTCTTTTTCTTTAATATAATTTGATTATGAAACAATACTCTTAAAATTTCTTTTTTAGATTCAGCCTGAAGAAAATGGCCTTTCTAATGAATTGATTGAGAAATCAAATATATCTTTGATTATAAGCTCTTGTTAAATATAAATCATCCCTTATAAATTCATTTTATCTTTTATAACTGATATATTTTGACGCTTTAATGAACTTAGTAATTTTAATTTTGTTTCTGTAAGAATTATTTCATTTTTCTCCATCGCAATTTTAGTCTCCTATTAATTAAAACCATTAGAGAAAATTTTTCCAACTATTTCAAGAAGATTTTAATTACGGAAGAAATTTTTCCTTTTCGTTAGTATTTGGTGTTGCAATTTCTATTAATTACTTTCATACATTCTTCTTGTTGCTGATAATTATTATAGGAGTTTAAGAAACGTGTTTAAATAATATTGCTTCTGAGATATACTTTTACTTTTCTTCACATCGCGTTAAATTATATTAATCAGATAAATTATCAATTTATATTTTAATTCTATATGTCGTTTTAAGTGAATAGAATTTTTTAAGGAAATACAAAACTTTAATTTTCAGAGAGAATTTTTTTTTCAAAACTTTACACCAGATATTTTATTAAGTATCATAATTTTTCTTTTATTTCAATAGAATTCTTTTTCGATGAACCTTTTCCAATTATCTTGTACTTACTTATGCAAAAAAGATATCATAAAATATTTAAATTAATAAAATGATTTAAAATATTTTCATTGGGCTTTGAATGAGGGAATTTTAACTTTATAATATCCGATATTTTTCAAGTACGTAACAGAAATTTAAATGCATGATAAAGGGAGAAAAAAAAATATTTTCTAATAGAATATATGTGTGTAAAGAACAATTTTTAATCTGATTTTATATTAAAGTTCCCCGATTTTTTTTTTATTTTTGCTAAGATGCTAATTCGAAGTTAAATTTTAAAATGATATGAGCAATCGAGTAATAACCCTTTCGCGACGGTTGCCGTATATATGCGGCAGTCACTTGATGCATCACAGCGGCTGACGCCGTATATATACGGCAGCCACTTTTTGGTCCACAGAGGC
>JAOUZG010050597.1:997674-1014642 GCA_026289955.1 Argiope argentata | reverse complement strand
TTTGGTCCACAGAGGCTGACGCCGTATATATACGGCAGCCACTTTTTCGTCCACAGAGGCTGACGTCATCTAGATACGGCGGCGAAAACGTGGCGAAACGTGGTGAAGTATAGTCAGTCACTCTGTTGCGAAAAATAGCAAAGAGTGGCACAGGCGCGCCGTCGCGAAAGGGTTAATATTAGCAAACAAGACATTTCTGCAATCATGAACGAATATTCAAACCTCAGTCTCTCGTATGTTACACTAAAATGTCTGGTCATTCAATTATGCGAAAATATTCTCAGTTGGGATACTCTCCCTGAAACGCTCTTGTATATTCATTAATAAAGGATATTCTTTAATAAAGGTTTACGCTCCTCTATTTTAATTAGATCCTTGCTAGGATCTGATTAAAATAGAGGTGCGTAGGCAATTTTGAAAAGATTGAAAATAAAAATATGAGTAATTTTAAAGTCATATATTTAATAGAAAATAATAGCGAAATGTTATGTGTATTAAATGCATCGCATTGGCGAACAGTAGATCCAAAATGTTGACTCGAAATTAGAATCGATATTTATCGATTAATAGCTGACATGAGGTTAATGCATTAGCAGAAAAAACAAATGTGAATTTCAGATGCATGTTATCTTATCACCTGAAGCTAAAGTATCGCATAAAAATACAAATGTTATAACATGCCAAATTTCATTTATTTAAATTATTACGTTTACAAGCACGAGAAAACTCAAATTGACAGAAGCCAATCCTTTAACGGATTTAGTGCCAAATTTGATACGATTTTGTCTTTTAATTGTTAATTTGTGAATGAAATTTTATTTACCTAACTTCAACCTTTTATTTACCTACTTGATAAGCTGTTCACCTATACTCAGACAACAAGTCAGACAGATTTTTTTCTTCATGCTATATCAATTACTACAATTAGTTCACATTCTCCCTATATATCTTGCACACGTTTTCAATCATTAATAAAATAATTCCTATTCCTTCAATCAAATTCAAGTACTTTTTTAAAAACTTGCAGTGGAGGACATTTTATGTTCATTCATATTTTTTAATTATTAGTTCATTATTTTTTATAAATTAATTACAAATTAACTTCCTTGCCAAAAATATTCGTTTCCTCACCCCGAAATAAATAAAGAATTCAGTTTCCCCTCCCCCCACACACACGAATGAGGAGAGGCTTAACATGCTTTCTGCCGATTATTTTTAACGATTTTGCTTATTTTCATAATGCTTGATGCATTTAAAATTAAACATTGTTAATTAATTGACTTTTCCAATTCATTTTGAAGTACTTTCGAATTAAAATAAAACAGGGAAATGAAATTTCTAATCTGCATTGCGTATCTCAACTTATGTAGAAAAATCGGGCATTTTGTGTTTCCGCAATTGGCTTTGAATCCTCAATCGGCGTTGAAAATTCCTCGCTAGCATAATTTTTTGATAAATTATTTATAGTAATTGTAATTATTAGGCCGGGATAGCCTGGTTGGTATGGCGTTGGATTCGCATTCCTTGGGCTGCAAGTTCGAACATCATATGTAGAAAGAAGAATGGATATGCCAGGAAATTCGTTTTCGATTTTGCCGTTTAATATTGTGGTTCTGTCATATCTATAAATATTTAAATGAATAGTAATTATTTAATAAAAAGTAACTAAAATAAAAATTTTCTTTGTTAATCTAAGTAGGAATTGATTTTAAAAAATGGCATTCTATATTACTTGTCAATTCTAAATTTGATAAAAATCTGAAAATTGCTTCAAATTCTTCACACCAAATCCATCCATCACAGTTTTCTATATTTATGTCAACAGGTAGAAAGACTTAATATAAAAAAATGTATGTTTTAGAATCAGGGTGATTTGAAATGTAATGACACATCAGATTCTAACGGTCCTATTTTTTACGATTTTAATAATTTGTAGATTTTTCTTTGTATAATTATTTTACAATGATGCAAAAAGATCAAATGAGTTTTGTCAGATGAGATGGATTTAATAAGCCATTGCGTAGTCTTGTAAAATCCTATTTGTAACTCTTTATATAAATATTTTACAATAAAAATATTCTAATCAAGAATTCTTAAAATTCGTATTGCACACCATTACTAAAAATTAATTTGTTGCCCTCCCTCCAATTAAAGATCACAGAGTAACTTTGTGAGCATGAAAAGTAATTTCTATCTGAACATTACCATCTAAGTTACTAATTTTGCCAGCCGAGGCAAAATCCAGAATGATTTTTCCAGTTTTTCCTTCCTCCGAGCCCCAATTATGTGCCCTCATAAAGTCGAGGTTGTAAAGACCAATTAGCCGCGCAGGAAGGACAAAGCAAATGTATAGCTGGAAGTTTTCCTTTTCTGCCTTTGTCAAGAACGCACTCGGCTCTTTTCATTAAGGGCGTTTATTATCAACAAAGGCATCTCTTTTCAGGGGACGAAATATATTTTCAGCGGGGAAAAACGAAATGAGAGGAGTTTGCAAGAATTACGGTTGGAGATTTTTACAGTGATATTGGGCCTTTGGAGGTAAATTCTCTATGGAGTCTAAAAGTAATCCATTATAACAAAAGACTACAGATACTTCCTTTTAATTTAGACTTGTATACCCATAAATAGAAGCGTATCTCTATAGACTTAATACAGAAGAACTCAAATGACTAGTTATCTGCAAAAATCTACCATTAACTTGTGGATAAGGATGTTGGAAATTTATCATTCCTTTTTCTGTAAGATTTTTCTGTATGCTAAAATATTGGTCACGTTTTTTGTATAAACTTTTAAATGCGACTGTACGATTTGTCTCCGCTTGTTATAGAAGACTTAACAGGGATAGATTCCCAACTAGGAAGACCAGATATCTAGAGACGTAACATGGAAAGGAAACCATAAGTAGTACGATTTCCTAAATTACTGATTAAAATAATTTCCTCTCCAGTAATTCCTAAAATTTCCACTTAGAATAATTTCTTTCCTAATGTTTCCCAAAATTTCTAAATATATAAATATATTTTCCTAATATTTCCTAAAATGTCCAAATATATTAATTTATTTTCTTAATATTTCCCAATATTTCTAAATATATTAATTTCTTTTATTTCTTAGGATGCCAAATTTGTTTATAAAAAATTATAAATTGTAAAATTAGATTATATCAAGTATACAATACATTTATCAAGTGAACAATTATTCAGTCTCATGACTTGAATTTGAGAATTTTAATATCAAGAAATACCAAACCTATGCTTCCTGGTTTGGACATGGATTGTGTTAAAACTTCGGATGCATTTTCATAATCCATTAAGTTAAAAATGTTTTTAAATGGGAAGCAGTTCGAGACGAAAATATAAAAATCCACCAGCGTGGGTAAGTGATTTTAATGTTTAATAATTGTCCATTTGCTCTGAAAAGCTTTAAGAAAATTCTTAATACTTGAGAATGCTTTATTCTTTACGAAAAAGTAGGGTTTGAAGTTTTAATTTTCCCCCTATTCATGATATTTTAAATTGTTTCGTTTCTTTTATTTATTAATCTTATTATAAATTTAAAGGTTCAATCATTTTACCAAAATTATTTTCACATTTTTTTTTTAGTTATGAAGTTCTTAAAGTAAACAAGATTTTATATGTATCACGAATAGACCAAGTTTAATCATAAATTAAAACGAAGATTCCACCTTTATTCCGAATAAAGATGCGTAAAACCCTTCTTGAAAATTTTTTTCAAAATTCAAAATTTTTGAAAATTGCATTTTGAAAATTGACAAATTCATAGAAATCAACATTTTAATCAAATTCAAACACAAAATTAATTTTTAAATTTAAAAACCATCATTATGCATTCTCCCTTCTGCTTTGACTTTTAAGTTAACTTTTTTTAAACAAGGTATTTTACATAAACAAGGTATTAAGGTAAGGTAATTTATAAACAAGGTATGTCTTCATAGTTTTTAAAATAATTTAAATTTATTAGTATCACTACAATAAATGATGCAAGTGATTAAAGCAGTTAAAAATTTCAAATTTCAAACAAGTAATTCAAAGAATAAGTTTTGCACAAATTATTTATCTTCTTAGTTATTTATTTTTTAAAAAAAATATTTCATAAGCATAATTTTAAAATTTTATTAAAAACTCATCTGGTGTAGAAGGAGGAATTTTTGTAAAAATAAAAACTACATTATGATTTTGGATTGTTTTTAAATAAATTAAAAGATATTTTTTATTTCACAAAATTATACAATTATTAAATGCTAAAAATTTAAAAAAATATGTTTTCAAAATCTGACTTTTTAAAAAAATTCTTAAAGGAATTCGGATTAAATGAGTTAACTTATTTTACATAATCTAAATTTATGTAAATTTCTTGAATAAATTGAATGTCTGTTGAATGCTTTTTCTTTTATTTCATGATAACAATAAAAACAGAATTCTATTTACATCCTGAAAACATTTGTTGCTTTTATGATTATTAATGAGATCTTATTCAAAATATATTTTTAATAGAAGGAAAATATTCTCGTAAACTAATAAAGAGAAATAGAGAAAAGTCGTTTTACCTTTTAATATCCTTATTTAATACTTTTTAATACTAATATGCATTTTATAATAAATACTGTATTCTACGTTTATGCAGTATAATGTCAGAATAAATTTTCTAACCACTGCAATCAAAAATTCTAGACGAAATTGAAAGAATCAATAAATTTTTAAATGCGATTAAGAGGATGGATTGCTTTGTTCGAATAATCTGCATCTATGATGATAATAATATGAATAATAATTTATAAAATCTATTTGATTTGGTAACACAAGGATACAGGCCGAGACTTTTTTTTATCAGTTGATAACATTTCGCGGTCAATTAATAAACACTGTGTTTCCAACATCTAAAACAAGACAACAGATTATAAGAAAAATACTACAATTCTTCTATTGTATTTATATGGCAATTAATATACTTTTTACAAAGAAAGACCAATCAATTGCATTCCTGAAAGTGTGATAGATTTATAAAAACTGCAATCTTCATTTAAGAATTTTAACACCTTTTGGGTTTTCGTACAACTCACATATAAATCCTTTGTAAAATGTGTTTAAATCGCGTAGAAAAAGAAAATTCAGTTTTTTTTTCAAGTTCAACAATCTAATGGGGTTTTTTCAAATTCACTAATTTTTGTAAATATTTCTGCTAGAGAAATTATTTCAATATTCTGTTTCAGAAGAGAAATTTTTTTTTTAATAATTTCAACTACATTTGTAAGCTAGAAAATAGGTAACTGAGCAACAAAACATATTTAATGCTTTGCTTCTTTTAATTTTAGATTTTACTGGACAGTAATATTATGAGTATTTGTAGTTCAGTACTTTATAATCCTCTTAAATAGACATTTTTCCAGAGAAATTTTGGAAAAAAAATGAAATATCAGTTAAAATACTTGATAAAATACAAAATCTTTAAGAAAAGTGTAGAAAAAAAACATCTTAGATCATTAATTATTTTTTTAATTAAAATCATCTCGCAATTTTATTCTCTGTAAAAAAGGATTTTGTTGCATGTTTGTCATGGTGAAAAGGGTTTCAATTTTCATTTCTTAAAAACATATGCATTTTTGAGGGCGTTACATTATTTTAATATTCTTAGAATATCAGATAATTTATTAATTTAATTAAATTTTCATTATAGGAAAGGCATTATACAGCCATGCATTACAGGAAAAAATGTCTCCGTAGTAAAAATTAAAGATTGAATCTCTAAAAAAGTGCCTATTATATAAAATAAATTATATATATATATATATATATATATATATATATATATATATATATATTACTTATGTCTTTTATTAAAAAGCTTTTTTCATTAATTTTTTATACGCCATTATCTTTGCCACGTGCCTTTAAAATGTTATTTAAAACTATAGGTTTATTTTTATTTAACTAGTGATAAAAAACAGTTATTTTAATATCTTAAAAACTAATTAGCCTAGATGTCTTTCCTAAAGAGTAATACTACTACTCATATGTAATTTTTTATATTTATTTTAATTGAAAAAAATAAATTAACTGCATTTTTACAGAATTTTAAAACTGAATATTTTTATAACTTGATTAATAAAGGTATTATTTTCATGAATTCAGCTGAGTATGAAAAAAAAAACTTGTATAAGTCTCCGAAAAGAAAATGAAACGAAGTAATTTATATTCTGGTAAAAATAATCCCACACAATATTTAATAATATTGCGGAAACAATTTTGATAGTTTATTTAAAGAGAGAGCAATAAAGATAGTAGCAAATTTAGAGAATTAGAAATATATGAGACATTTTAAGAATTATAAAATTAATAATTTTAACTCTCTGATATTGGCCTTAATACTTATTTGTGTTAAATTTGTTCTATAAATTTCAGCATTTTCGTGTCTTTTTAATTAAAAATATCAAATAAGGGTGTTTGAAAATATATGATAGTGGTTATTTAGAAGCTATGTATCAAGCAAAATATCAGATTTTTGCTTCATAAATGGCCTTTAAAATTTAATACAATTCCATAAACTGATGGTAAGATTTAATAGATGCTTAATGTTAGTTTATCTCATACGATTTTAATAAATATGAATTGTTCTACGCATACTGAAATTTAAAAAATACATGCTTCGTGGAAGAGAAGAAAACCTTTTCTATTTTGGGAGCTTATCTTAGATTCATTATTAAAATACAGTTTACAAACTTCATATTTTTTGTAAAAAATTATACGATTTTTTACTACACAAACCTTTTCTGCAATTAGTAAAATCCCTCCCCTCCTTTTTAGACTAAAAATTTCTGTAAAATGCTCACATTTATTAGATCCCTCCACCATTTTATTAGATTAAAATTTTAATTAAACGAATATTTATTTTTTATTTTTTGAAAATGGAAACGTTCCTAGTTACATTTAAATGGGATAAACATAACTGAAAAAAATAGCCACTAAATTAATGTATAATTCAATAGCACTTTCTTATATAAACGTTTACCCTCATCCAAGCAATTTTATATGACCAAATCTAGACCCAACTATTACAAGACGACACTCACTATAATGATAGAACGAAACCATGATTGCGATAGACAATGAAGTCCCTTAATTTGTTTGCCGCTAACTTATGCCAACAGTAAATAGTACAATAATATCATAGTGCAGTACTACCATTACAATATATGACCTTCGTATGTTTATGCTGTATTTAAAATTATAAAAAACACAACTGAAAACTAAACAATATATACAGCCCGCTCATCATTCATAAGCCTATCTTCAGATGTCCACTTATATTTGTTCCTCCATATGCGAATCGTGATATTCATGTTTAGTCTACATTTTTTTATCAAGAGTCTGGCTAGACAAGGAGTTTAATCATCCAACTGCTGCCCACATTTTTACAATTTTGTATATGAAAAACGCAAAGAGGAAGTTTTGCAATCGTGTAAAAATTCGAAGTCAAGTTTTTGTTTCAAATTACCTCAAATCTATTTTTTTTAAAAAAAATTAAATCCCTTTGTGAATATTAATAACTGAAAAATGTTTCGAATTCTATGGATAAAAATTGGAGGGATAAGGCTGAAGGAATAAATTTCGAATGTGACTTTGCAGTAATTTTGTAGAATCTTATCAATGAATGAAATTCAGCAGAAAGTTACGGCCAGATGCAAGTGAAAACAATATGTTCGAAGCTTTAAAAAATCCGAAACAATCTAAATATTTACATTGTAGATTTTATTTTGGAATCAAATCCATCAAGAGACTGAAAATCTGGACGTCCTTATTTTTGTATTTAAGTAAACAATTTCATTCAAAACACGGTGACTTGAAAAGACGAAATTTTACTTGTGACTTCGCGATTACAAACGCAGTTTTAGGTCAAAATGTGGTTTCAATCGGTAGAGAAGAAAGCATTCACAATACATATTCAGTTGTGAGGTACTTCTATATTTACCACTTGTCGGGATATAATCACAAAGGTTTGCATTCTATATTTAATGGGGGGGGGGGTGCTAGACTACGATTCACATTTCGTAAATATGCTAAGTGTTCACAGTCTTATCCAAGGTACATAATTTTATACATAGGAAAATGCTTAACGCTGATATTAGAAAGTATGTGCCAAAATTTACAAATACTATGTATTACTATCATGTGAGAGCATGATGTTTTGGTTTGAGGTTGTTGAAAACACAAAATGCGTAGGCAACAAGTTGAGGATTTATCGCTTTTAAGAAAGCCATTTTCGCTTTTAGGATTAATAGAAAATAATCCAGAAAGTTGTAAAATTTGGCGATTTTTCGCCAACTAAAGCTACACTTGATTTTCAAATTAATCCTTATCTGAATATTTACGAATTGTCTTAATTTAATTTTTTTAGTTTAAATTGATTTGAAGTAACAAGGAGAAAAATTAATATCAGTAAATTATCGAAACTAGCAGCTTTTTAAAATATCGATGCATATATATTAACTTTATCGATTTATTTAAAGTTAATATACCGATGCTCGATATATTAACTTTATCTGTTCTTAGATACGAGATCTGGCGATTTTACTAGAATATTTCAAGCTACTTTCCAACTTATTTAACTGCAAAGAGCTGAAACAATTTAATCACTATGTTCACAAAATGTAATTAGTGAGTTGTAGAAGACCAGGAATGTAGATAAGGCTATATTACTATTGTTTAATTAGTGTCCAGATGTGAAATTTTACAAGCGATGCGTTTGATAGTACATTTTGGATAATTTTCTTATTGCATATTTTTTGAGGAATATATTCGTGAAAAGTTTTAAAAATGCAGAAATATTTTTAAAATAAAGGATCATCATCCATTATTCATATTATTTTAAATTAACTGTAAAATGATGGACAACTTTCCGTAACAACCAATATTAATACTTTTGCATTAACTTTGTTTACATACGTAGGTTGTATAGATACAATATTTTCTAACAAGCTATTTTCCGAGCCTCTGCCTCTAACCAAATTTTGTATGAATATGTAAAACTATTGCATTTCCCACCGATCCTAGCTATCGCATAATTCAAGGTTATTACTGGACAGGTAGGTAAAAATCTCTGAAAATAACCAATTATGTTTGTACTCCCCTGTTCAGCTTTTACCTATGCATTAAGATACAAAGTTTCAGTCGGGATCCAGACGAGAAATTTTCTTCTTCAAAGAGCCCCCTCGTTATTATCATAGTTGCACATTCACGAAACATCGCTGTCTACTAGAATTATTTCACTTTATTATCACATCCATTTACAGTTTATAAACAAAGTTTACTAAGACGAGTATTATTTTAAAGAAATTTCTGAATTTATTCCTTGAAAAATATTAAAAAATGCATGTCTGTACACTTTCTCATTGTCGTACTGTAATAAGCTTTAGATATTTCTATATAATTTTAAAAGGAAAACTATTTTTATTTAAAATGTCTCCATAAAATGCATAAATTGTATTTCATGTTATCTCGGCTTATACTGTATAAGCTTCAAGATGTCTATTAATAAACTGTACATATATGAAATATTTCTTTATATATGAAAGGCAAAGTACTGACACTATATCAAGTTAGTTGTTATACGCATATTATGTATCTAATACAGAAATAGAGAAGGGAAATATTATCTAATGTATAAAATATGGCAAGAAATGCAATCACAATTATTTTTTAATATATAACGTACCACACATAGAAAAAAAATTTACATATTCGTAATAAAAATCCTTATTATACAAAGACAGAAAAAGGCACATTTCCTTTATTTAATAAATTCCGGTTTTTAAAACTCTTCTGTCAATGCAATAAAAATGAAATTAATTTTTTAAGTTATTTTTTTCTTATTAGTCTTTCGTTGATAATACATCCAAATAAGTTTTATTCTAATTATCAATCAAATAGGCCCCTTTGAATGGAATTTAAATACGACCACAGTGAATTGATAAACCAATATTGAAAATAGTCTTGAAATTATTGTAATTGTTTATTCTCATTGAGAGAACAGAAGGATACATTTCAAAAAATTGAATAATAGAAACTAAAATTAAAAATTTCATTACAAAAGTCCAAATAAATAAAAGAAAAAAAGTATTGACATAAACTATGCCATAATTTATTATAAACAAAAAATTATTTCAGTATGCATAATGCAATAAAATATATAGATAAACGCACAAGTTACCATAAGTAATGCACACAAAAAATAAATAAAAAGAAAGAAATTCCTGCGTAAATTGGATCCATTCTCAGTTTGGATTTTTGAAACAATTGCCTAATAAATTTTTTATATGAATATTATTTCACTCATAAAAACTGAGAATTGGATACTCAAATTCAAATAAAAACAAATAAGAAGTAAATATAGGATATATTATCAGTAGTACTAATCGTATTAAATTGGTTATCTTCCCCTTTTCAGAGATGAATATAAAAATTACGTAGGATTATTCGAGTCCTATTCCTAAACGTCTCACTTTCACAGAAAGAATAATATAATTATTAAATCCAGGAAATAAAATGGGTTTAAAAACACAATATTATCTAGCAATAATAATTCCCAGAAACTTTCTTGCACACTCTTTATTGAACATGATATTCCAGAGAACGCCTTTTTTTATGTGATTGGTATAACATCGTTACAAAATATTACTTTCTGGCGAAAATTGAGCACTTTTTGAATATATCGTTTTATCACGAATTTTCGGGGATCAATTATTGGAATAAGGTTATTAATATATAAAAACTGAATTTGCATTTTTTTCATCCGATTGACATTTAAAGTCGGCACAAAATTACACTTCCAAAGTTCTAAACTAAATTTAATATATTTAATCATTGCCTTTTTGAAAGATTGTGTTTATATGTTTATGAAATTATAGAACGACAGACGGATAACCCCTTTTCGGATTCAGCTCAGAATTGACCGGAGTCCTCTTAGTCACGGAATCTAAGCAACAAATTTTATCTATATAGTTATCTTTATTAAGTAGTTATCATTTAAATACGTACAACCGGACGGATAAGCTTCCTGTCATCGGATTGTGCTCATAATTTGATAGAAATCTACAAATACTGTTTAAAGATCGTATACTAAATTTTATTCGTTTAGCTCAAAGCGCTTTTAAGTAACGTTTATTTCTGACATATAGATATACATTTCGAGAAAATATATTGTTCAAACTCAGATAAGTCTAAAATGTGTAGACTAGTTAAAATGTCGAATTCCAATTTCTTGACGATTACTTTGGCTATACTCTGTATACGAAAAAGTAAAAACTGAATCTCTAAAAGGCGAGGTAAGGGTTATATTCATATGAAGGCGTCTGAAGTATCTGCCTTGTTATGATCAGAATATAACAGTACTGATATTCTTCCCTAAAGGCTAAACCACGCAGCTTCAAGAAGCTTTGTTTATAATGACTTTGAAACCTCCCAAGCATTCGCCGAAAGCTAGGGCATCGTAGTTTATATCAATTCTGTATAGTAAAGTTTTGAAACTGTTTGTTTTGTTCCTTTGTTACATAGATCAAGCATTAAAATTGATCGAAAGTTTTAAGGCGTCTGAAGTGAAAATTCCTGTTGGATTAAGATCGGACAAAGTTAATGGGGATATCATAATAATCATTTAAAAATTTTTTTAATTGTTGAAATAATTCTTAACTATCAATCCAAATAATGAATGAGAAGACTTAAAAAGCATTGAAAATATGTTGAAACATTTAAGATGAGTCTTTAATTATCCATACAAATAATTAAACCATCATTTATAAATTATTTACAGATTGCAGCAAAAGCTATACATTCAAGACTATTATATAAAAAATCGTGTATTAAACTTATTTTATTATTTTCTTCGAGCTTAAGACATTTTGTCAAGTTTGAGCAAAACTGCTCACTTTATAATAAAAAAAAGCTGTGCATCGGTTTTCTATTTTCTTGTTGTTGTTTCTGATAGCACTTGCCATGCACACACATTCTGATACAATCAATGATTTTAAGATGAGAGTGCGTCTCTTGTTTATCAGTAGCACCAACTAGGGCCAAGAATATGTCTTAGCTACAAACGTATCACATTCGATAGCACAGTCCATTTATACAGGGGGCACAATCCCATACCTCACAGATATAATAGATGAAGAACAACCAGGCCAGAACCGGGACTCAACCCCAGGATATCCAGATAATGGGGAAGATCCGCTCCTATCTGTCAGGACGTCGGCTCTGTATATACTTTCGCCATCGTTTAAATACAAAATGCTGTCTCTCATTTCTGAATTTCATGTCTTTCAGATGATTACTCGTGGAGTTATGGCAAAAACAACCTGTTGCTAAAGTTTTGCACAATATTATAGATAATCTCAATGACAACAGAAATAATGGAAAAATTACTTTTTTTTCCAATTCAGAGGAAATCATTAGTCTCAAGATTTTTTTTCCTTCTATGAAGCTCAATCAAAAAGGTTGAACAAGCTTGTCCATATATTGAATGATCAAAAGATCAATATTTTAATCATTGCATTGTTCATTCTCATTTATTTCCTTCACTGAATTTCGTCTTATACCAAAGTTTTATCTCTAATCCTTTTAGAAATAGCTCAAAAGTGATTGGCAAAACTTTTAAATCCCAACAGTTCATAAAATTCTATAGACTTTTAAGGCAAGTTATAAAAAGCATCTAAATTTTTTTTACAAGGAGTAGTAAATGAAACAGTGCTCTACATTATTTCACCTTGGGAACCTAATGCTGATTTCTTGTTCAACAAATCAATTGAAGATTCATTCTTGGACAATTAGCACATTATCTTTCATTTAACGAAGCTAGGGATTGAAAACGAATAATTCTTAATTTATTTCTCTTTCTTACATATATTCAAATACTAATTTTAATTCAATCAAAATTGTTAATCATTTTAATTAACTTAATTATTTGGCAACTTTCTAAACTCTAACATTACATAAAATTTAACTATTTCCAAGAGCAAATGAATAAAATGTTCTTAGCTTGCTGCGCAGGGTAATAAATGAAGCAGTTCCCTAAATTCATTTCACTTTGTATGCCTCCCACTGATCTGTTGTTGGAGCTGGAATAACGAAGCACTTTTAGGTGTTTATTTTTGTTCGTACAGGCAATCATTATAGTTTCACTTTTCTAGTCTCAAAACAGCATAAAGACCGCTCCCTGAGCAAACAGAGGGATGTTTAGACAAAGATGCAACAAGTTTTCTGTTTGTGTTTTCGTAATTACCCCGCTTCTACTCCTGACCGTAGAAAAGGATTTGCAGCTGCAAAGACAGCTGCTTTTGTCGGCGAGTGCGTGTTATTTTAATGCGGGGAATTCTAATGAACTTTATCTGTTCTCGCATGTTACATATAATAAATTTTTCGTTACATAATTTTCTCACTTAAACTGACTTGCATTGAAGCGTTTCAACAGCGGCCCTTACACATGTAGAATTGAACAGGTTTAAAATATATTTATGAATACATTTTTGGAATTTAACAGATAAGAATACCTTCTAAATCGTTAGTTAACGGAGTTGTAAAAGTAAGCTACGATGCATTAGAAAAACGGATAAGATATTAATGGTATTTCAGCATTATTAGTGCTTAACAAAACTAAAATACCGTTATGTTGTAGTATAAAATATTGTCTCTGCACGATTCAAGAACGGGTATGTGCAACTAAAGTACAGTAGATCTAAAAAATGATACAAAATATTATATATTCTTATATAAATTGTTTAATATATATTCATCAAAACATTTGGTATCAGTTCTGTCCACTTCCAATAAATGAAAATTCGGATATAAATGTAATTAAATAATGAAAGTATGAACTCCCAATAGCGGTCACCTCAGAAAAAAGAAAGACAAGATACCAACCTAATGGTTGGTTTTCACTACGCCAGTGGTAGAAATGTTTAGGGTGGGCTGTCTCCTACTGATGATAAAACATGCTCCCCATGGGAAAGGGTGCACCGTGGCCGGTGAGGGGCCTTAAGATTCAACCATATTTCCCACCAGCTTTGCTGTCGCAGTGATCTAGTTAATAAGATTTTTCCGTATTCTTTAATAATGGGTGAAGACTTATCTATTTAGCTTTTGAATCTTTAAAATTTGGGCGATTGTAGTACAATACCAAAGGTGTTTACTGTTCCAAAACATAAGTACATTGTACTTTCATTAAATCCATTATCATGAAAAAAGATGTTGGGAAGATATGCATTTTCGTTTGTTGTTGTAACTTATGGCGCTTGCCATGGACATTTTTTTTCTTTCGAACTGTTCCCAAAATTTATAAAAAGATCAAATAAATTTTACAAAATTCATATTTTGAAAATTTTGCTAGCTAGCATAATTTATTAAAACACCTTCCAATAATTTATGAAATACAATAATTCAATATCTTATATCGATATTTAAGACGGTGACATAAATTGATTCATCTTAATGGAAATCAGTAAAACAAATCCATAACGGCTCGTGTGGTGGCTAATTTTCTGACTAGTATTGAACTAAAAAGATTTGTTATCATTATATGTATATGCAGTTATAACGTTTCGAATGGGAATACAACCAAAATAACCCACTAAGAAATATACTACTATTTGTTATATTTCGTCGATTTCCATAACGCAGACTTTTACCACTCTCAAACTTTCCTATTTTAAACAAAATTTCCCCTTCGTAGCATTCCAAATGGATATAAAATGAATGTTAATGTTGGAAAGGGGTGCCCATTTACATTTAGTCATGGCTACTTGAGATCTTAATGATAAATCGATAATATGTTGGAATTATACATTTTATATAACAACCCATCTTTCAACTAGTCATATCTATGGAGATTTGGAAATTTTCCCGATAATCAAGATATCCATTTGGAACGAACTCACGTATAAAGTTTTTTTTAAATCTTTCTATGTATTATACAGTGCGATTGGCTGGAATCGTTAAGCTAGAAACGCGATACAGTTTTCAATAACAACCATTAAGCTCGATTTTTAATGATATGATTTTATAGATGACATGTAAAAGACAGTAGCGTCGTCAACTTGTTTCTTTAAAAGGTATAGATCGATGAATTATTTTAATCGGAAAATTTAACTTGGAAATTTAATTCATGATTAACATCTTTTTGTTCTCGAAATTCCGTTTGTATGTACCTATTCGTATGGACATGCTAATGGAAATGCTGGATTGTTGAAAAATACCATATGCTCTTTACACAAGAATTAGAGACTTACATCAAACTTTGCACCACATCTATTAAATATAAAATTAGTTTTTTTGTTAATTATATTCACGATTATTTTCACAGCATTTTAGGCTTTTATGATATAACAACATATTTTCAAACCTATTTGAATGCACGTGTCCAATTCACTAAAAAAACACTTACGGTTAAATTCATTTACGAATACATTGTTAATCACGTAAAAGAAAAGAACTTTAAATGCAAAATTCTTTAAAATACATTTTGTATGCGTATGCAAATTTTCGTGTATCAAAATATTGGTTATATTCAGTTTTGTGTACTTTAAATTAAGCTCTTAGATTCATAGAAGGTTCAGCTAACACATTTCAGCTAAATAAAATTTTCAGCTATCACATCAATTTTCGAAGATACATTGAAGTCACGAAAATTATGAGATGCGCTCTAAGATTGCGTCCGGCCAGTATTTTCTCGGATAATTACAGCAACTTGATGTCCTGGATTCAACAAATAGTTGGAAATCTCTTACAGAAATATTGATCTATATTGCTTTCATAGATCAGAAAAAGAAATATGGAAAGATCTTTGGATGATGAAAGTACTTTACATTTTATCAAGAGTACGACTCATATCAGTCAAAATGCAATTAAAAGGAATAAATATATCCCAAAAATGATGTGGTAGTGGTCAAGAAATAAAAAGTTCTAGTTACTTTAATTTAGATAATGAGTGACCGTATAGTTACGTTATTAATTATGAACAAATAGAAGATGAAAAATTTATAGGATGAGAGAACTATTATCAGGATAAGATCTAATATAAAAGTTCGTCTTTAAACAATACGTCGTAATAGTTTCATCTACACATCACCCTGTCTTGGCCGTCAACTGCCAATGACTCTTCCACCATTTCCAACTATCACATTTAAGTCATAAAATTAATTTATGAAAAGACATTGAGATGACAAATGCCATGAGATACTTCCTAAAAACATGTCAGTCCACCTTCTCCGGGCATAATAACAGCAACTTGTTCGCTTGGATTCAACAAATAGCTGGAAATCTGAAGAAATATTGATCCATAATGCTTCCATAGATCGGTACACGTTCTATGAAAAGATCTTTGGAAGAGGAAAGTACCTTACATTTTATCAAGAGTCCGACTCACACCTCACAAAATGCAATTAAAAGCAATAAATATATCCGAAAAATAATGTGGGGTGGTGGTCAAGCAATAAAAAGTTCTTGTTAGTTTGTATGTGGGTAATTATAGATTGATACTATAGTTACGTTTAGGTTGATGCATAAATTAGAATGAACAAATAGAAGATGGTAAATTTACAGGATTGGACAATGATTATCAGGATTAGAGCTAACAAAAAGTTCGTCTTTTCTACAACTCATCATAATAGTTTCGTCTTTACATCATTCCCTCTTGGCGTCAACTGCCAGTGACTCTTTCTCTTCCATCAAAAGCGCTGCTCATTAGCAGGAAGTACAACCACAATTATCATTATTATTATTACTACCATAATTATCTACTACCACAGTTATTATTAGATAGATAGATAATTAACAGTAGTATAGTAGGTAACAGTAGTACAGTAGATAATTAACAGTTTCGCCTTCACATCGCTCCGTCTTGGCGTCAACTGCCAGTGACTCTTCTCCTCCGTCAAAAGCGCTGCTCAGTAGCAGGAAGTAAGGTACT
>JAOUZG010050597.1:977414-997664 GCA_026289955.1 Argiope argentata | reverse complement strand
GCAGGAAGTAAGGTACTTGCCACCACAATAAGTCGTCTTTAAAACAACGCATCGTAATAGTTCCGTCTTCACATTGCTCCGTCTTGGCGTCAACTGCCAGTGACTATTTTCCTTCAAAAGCGCTGCTCAGTGTCGTGAAGCTACTTTCCACCACAATAATACATGCAAACCAATAAATGAATCAAGAACCAATAAATTATTCCATATTTTAAGGCCATTATCTTATATTTTCACTTATAAATCAACGTATAAATAATAAATTTATCTTTATTAACCACGCAATGACGAAGTAAAATATCTCCCCATTTCAGTCAGACATAACTGATGACTAAATGTATACTTGCAATCACTAGATCGATATCCACATTCCAATGCATTTTAGAAATCAATTTTACCTTTCCGTTACCGAGATTCTACTTCAATGAATTCATTATCTTATTAAACTTGGAACAAAATACTTGCCTTCGAGTGTCTTTGTCTGTAAATCTCGTCTTCGAGAAAATTACATTCTATTGAATTTTCAGAAATTAAGCAAATGAAAGGCAGCCTTTTGTATCAAGATGAAATCAATTAAAGAAGCTGAAAATTTCAAGATGAGCAACTCGTGGCTTCAAAATTTGCTTTAGGACGTTAGTGCTTTATTTATTTTTTTCTATATTGAATAAAGCCCGAAATACTCGAGGAGCATCGGAGTTTTATTCAGTTAGTGGATTCATTACTAACTCTTTCGGGTTATCTCAAAGAATTCAGCTTTAGTAAATTAATGGTAATTTAAGGCTTAAGACATTAATGTGTAATCCAACAATTAGATGTAATTTAAACTGACTAGTTGAAAGAGTCATTTGATGTAATTTAACTTGTTATTATATAATCATTTCAGAAAAGGTGGAGTCTTAAAATTTATTTCAGGGAATATTAATATCATGGTAATATATAGATAAAGGTGTTTTGAGAGAAAAATAAAAATTATGTTTTAAATACTTAAAAGGATTTTTGAGAGAAACATTTCTACAATGAACGACCACAGTTTTGAATTGAGCATCAAAATTTAATAGATTTTCAACATACTAATGACACGGGTTTTATGCATAATAATTTTAAATATAAAGTATTTGAAATCCAAAATCTAAAGTAGTTCAAGATTCTTATTGAATGACATGAGCTTTATGCAAATCAATTTTGAATTTAAAGCATTCAAAATCAGAGTAATTCCCGGTTTCTTATTTAAATCGAGATTACATAATATTTCTAAATAAAATATACTATCCAATTAGAGTGACAAAAAAAGTTATAATAACTTACTTTTTTCATAAAATGTAATTCAAAACTGCTTCTAATTTTAAATGCAAATCTAAATAAAACTCTTTTTCAAACCATTTATTTATTCAAAATTATAGAATTCCAACGACATTCGTTATTGATTTGTTGATATGAACCGAAAAATATACAAATAAAATAATTTATTTTTTATTGATTTTTTTATAACTAGGTAAAACTATTTAGTTATTGTTCTATGAAAAATTACACTCCATCGGATTAATGTGCGACCCTTCCAAATATAAGCGAGAATATGAATAATTATTAGTTTCACATTAAGCATCTACTTGAGGAACTAAGCTTAGCATTACAGGCCAAGAATTACAATTTTTCGTATGAAGCTAAATAATTTAATAATGATGTCTTGTAGCCATTTTCAAAAGATATTGTAAAATAAAACGTTGATATATTTCTCATCTTAATAATTAAAACAATTTCAAAATTTTACATTCATAAATTCTATCAGTTTGATAGGCAAGTTAAATTAATATTTTCCTTCGGTGCGGATAAGATATAGTTAACTTTTGTCTTATCCGCACCGAAGGAAAGTCCTTTAGTTAAGTGATCCTTTAGTTAAGTGTGCGTGAAGACTTGGTCATCGAAGGTGGTTAGTTCTTATTTAAAGATACACGATTAAGCTTCATATTCTTCAATTTTAATTACAAGCTGTAATTTAATAATTCTAATACTTATAATTGTATACTTCTTATCTTAGTTCTGGATAATTTAGCAGATTGTAGATACATAAATAAGAATGTAAAAAAAATTGTCAAATATTTCGCAATGTTAGATTAAATATCGATGTTAGAGTAGTTTAGTACTAATATTTTAATTAAAAATCATTTCCTCACTTCATCTGAGGATATAACAACATGAGATGTAGGAAAAATATATAATAAATGTGCCGCATAATCTTAAATCTAAATTAATAAATAAGAAGCAATTTAATTATTCATATAAATATTTTGACTTGTTTCCTTATGTTTGATTCCGGTTAAGTTTTGATAAAAACATGAATTTCTTTTCAATATAAAGTAGCGAAGAATCAATAAAATAATTACAAAGCAGATGGTTTTTTTTTTATTTTTAGGTTAAAATAGATCTGGTGTTTTTTTATTTATTATAAATTTTCATTTATTTTATTCATTTAAAAAAATAGCAACATCACAATTATCGTTTGCGTATGATTCTCTGGCAATTCGAAATCCGCTTTCGAAAACGAGGGAAAAAAATTATTTTCACAGCTGTCAGTACAAAAATCTTACTCTAGAAAATAAAATTGAAACGGAGATTTAAAAAAGCATTAAAAATATGTATCATTAATTGTATTGCATGCAGAAAATATTTAAAGTATAAAGATATTTAAAGCTTGCAAAACATTTAAAATATAGAAACAAAAATTAGATTAAACAAACCTTCTGGGGCAGATTTTCAAACATTTCTTTCGTGCTATACAACCGACAATCATATTTCGAATGAAATGGAATGTTTGGAATTTTCTGGCCCAAAAGCCATGGTTTTGACTCTGCTGCACCAATTTCAGTTTAGAATCATATCAATGTACATTAATCAAACAAAATATCGTGTTTAAAAATACCCATAGAAATAAGTTTAATTGTGTGTATAAAATTTGATTGACTTCAAAAATGCAAAAAGTTGAGCATTTGGTGTCTTATCAAGCAAGAAAGGCAATGTAGTGTTCGTGTGTTGAAAAAATAAACGCTGAGCATTGAAATCTTTTATCTGACAATATATGTTGGACAAACATTTGACACTAAGAACTAGAGGGGGTTGTTCACCTAGCAACAATTGGAGATGGGTGAATCTGGTATGCCCAATACGTAAACGGATTAATACTGTGTCTGATTTTTGATTAGATAACGACGGCCACGGTTGTATACGGTAGTTTATTGCTGGTTTTCTGAGCTTGCCATTTGGAATAAGGAAGAATTTTAATATGCTTATTTAAGTCTCTAAAAGGGATAGACGCTAATATGATAGGTATAGACATATTTTGAAAAAAGACAAATATTTTTGGAATATTTTTAATTAATAAATATTTTATTGTATTAACTTAAATCTTAAAGTAATAAAATGATTTTAATTGATCACTATTTAAAACCAGCCATGGTTGTTAATAGATTAAGTAAAACTAAGGGAGTAAATCAAGGTTTCCTTAAAATAAACAAGTATATTATTTTGTTGTGATTGTGGTACATCTATTAGATGGAAATTGAAATATGCCATATATTTCGGGGAAGTTTATTTTCCAGAAGAATTATGTGTTTTCAGGATGAAATGAGATATTTCTCATTCTTTTAAAGGAACATTTTTAATGCTTACTCCAAATCAGTCAGCCGGTAATTCGTTGAATTGCACATATATTACTGTAGAGAAATAGCGCAAAATTTAATCATGCTGTTTGAAAATAAACCTGAGTATAAAACCTTTTTAATTTATGCCAAACCAGATTTATTTAACTATACTATACGCTGCTGAAATTAAAAGAATCACTTATAAAATTAGAAATGAAATTAGTATTATGTAAAAAATATTAACGATTATTTTAAATTACAGAGCGATATTTTCCATTTAAAATAGAAGTATGATATTCTTTACTTTCATGTTTCAACCATTGTATTATATATTTTAAACATGAATATTTTGTGCACCAGTGATTAATAAAATAATCAGTGTACTTTTGGGATATTTTTTAATAAGAGTTATTGTAAAATATGTAAAAAAAATAACCATTCTAACATAGTATATAACGCAAGAAGACAATGTTTCATTTGAATGGTTTGTAATTTCTTTAATTACCTTAGGTAGACATTCATTAACGATGTTTTTCCTCTTAACACTTACAAATTTTATTCAAGTGCATTCTTCCTATTGTTAATACATCCGATTACAATCGCTTTGAGTTTAAATCTTCAACTACCAAGTAATTAAACCACTCAATTTCAATCACCTGAATGAATTTCAATACCAAGAAAGCAGAGGCAGTCCTAACAACAACAGAATCTCCTACCATTTTACACATTTAGTTTACGAATCCATTGAGCAGAAAGGAGCTGAGCAGAAAATCCTCAGAACTTCTTATGGATGCTCTGCAAGGACAAACTGGTTAGATACCACGGTAAAAAATACAACTGTGAGAAAAATCGCGAAAAGAAAATTGGAATCTTCGAACGGTGATAGTCTATCGGCATCATTATATCCTGTCTCCGCTTGAAAGTTTCTAATTAGCTTAATCAAAATTAATAGTCTCTTCAGACCATTAAGAGGGTTGTTTGGAAAGAACAATGCTCAAAAGGGGATGAATCAACGAAAAAGAAGCGGAAAAGGACAAAACCAAGTGCTCTTGAAGGTTCTTTAGAAGAAATACAACAGACTGATATTCATTTAAACTTAAGGTATTCGAGTTTTCTTGTTTATATCTACCCATTGTTTTCTACTTTTTATTGATCTTACTGAAAAGCAGAATGTTTCTGAATCAATGAACAATGATTGATATTTAATTCACAGTTATCACATTTTTGAGGGGATATATCTGATAGAAGAAATTTTTAATTGCTCCGTTTGTCATATTCTAATATGAGATGTTAATGTTCTCTAAAAAGAAATCTAACGTTTTGTTGTTCGAAGAGAAAAAGCAGCAAGTTTCTAAATCATTGAATACAGATTATTTTTTAATTCTCAGATTTCATATTTTCGAAGAGGATACATCTTAACGAAGAAATTTTAAATCCGTTTGTTTGTCATGTTCAAATATGAGAAGTTTCTATTATCTAAAAACAAATTTCTAACGTTTTATTATTCTTCAGGAAAAACAATGCTTCTAAATCAATGAGTATTGATTGCTATTTAATTTTTAAATACCACATTTTCGAGGGAAGGCGTCTAATTGGATAAATTTTAAGTTCTTCATTTATCATCTACTATTATAAAAGTAATTGTTCTGTCAAAACAGATCTTCTTTCTCTTCAAAATGTCTTCCAACTCAAGAACTCATTATAAGAAAAAAATTAGTATCATTCAAGTTAAAATACAATCATATGGATAGCTTAACATTTTATTTAAAGTATTGATTGAAAAATCCATTATTCAAACTCAGTTATATTTCAAATATATTTTCAAAATGACATACTTAAGAAGTTAAATTTATCTTTTTTTCCTAATGTATATTAAAATTTGCATTCAATGATTTAAATTCAAAACTTGTTCTCTGAAAGGGTATTCTTTGAAGGACAAAACAATATTATTGTTTAATGCGTTAAAAGTTTGGCAACACTGAACTCAAATAATTCAAATTTATTTACAATTTGTTATCCAGATTAATATAAAATAATAATACTTAAACAAATTCATAGTAAGTTTCAGATAATTCTGTTTTATTTTTCTGTATCCATTGTATATTTCAAATGTAATAGAGAAAATGTTAAGAAGTATATGATAATTTGTTATTTTCGCTATTGATATATAATGTAAAGAAATTCGATAAATCTATAACGAATGTGTATGTAAGAAATATCAATTAGACATTCTGATATTATTCTGACTGCTTTCTCAGAAATTTTCAGATTGTAAAATTTTGTTACTTAATAAAATGTGCGATCATATGCGCTATGTTAACTTAATTAGCTTAGAAAAAATATCTAAAAGACGCTGTTAAAGAATTTTAAGAAGACTCATTATGAATAAAGGGAGAAAATTTGATTTAAACATTCATTTCCAGCTGAAATAAATTATTTCAATTTTAATACTCCTACTTTGTCTACGTATAAAGAGATAATTCAGAAAAATATATTCAGTTCATCATTTGCTTTTTGTTGCCATAATTAAATTGACTATAAAAAATAAAATAATTATTGGATATGTCATGTATTCTTAATTTTTTTCTCTGATACGAGTGAATTACTTAATTTTCAGACACAAATTAAAAGGTGTTTTTTGAACAATTTAGTATAAAGAAAGTAACACTTTTTAGATTGTTACCTAATATTCTTTTATAAAACAGTGTTTTTTTTCTGTTTCTAAACGAAAACTTTAATGCATGAAAATGTGTATTTAAGATGTTTTTATTTAGTTTTGCATTATGTCTTTAACAGATACTTTTGACATTATTTTATTTCTTAAAAATAATCATAATATTTTTAACTGTACGAATGCTTAAATAATCGGCGAAAGCGTTCTGATTGGCATGCATTCAAGCATACATAAGTGTACTATTATCTCATGAAACTGTTCATAAAATTTCAAAAAATACGAATTTTGCCTGCTTCCGAGGAAACTACCCTTTTTCTTAAACTTCAAACTATAGATGAAAGAGCATCCTAAGTTCTTAAAACTAAAATAATACTGCAAGCATTTCTGAATTCCATCGGCTTGTTCATTCTTTCAACTAAACAGCATACATTACAAACCATTGCGATATTCCAAAAGATTTACAATAGATCATTAGCTATTATGCAAAAAATAAACGAAATAATATCAATAAAATTATGTTTATCAAAGAAAAAATCGTTTGCTTTTACCCTTTATTAATATTTTAATTGAAATAAAAATAGTAGCAGTTATAAAATGTCTGAAAAGGAATCGTCTGCTAAATGTCTATTAACAGATTTAGATTAGGATATTTATCGAACAACGTATGACACATAGGAAATTGAGTAATTGACAGTCAAATAATTTTAATCAATATTGCAGCTTAAAATTTCTAACTAAAAAATCCATTGTCTATTCTTGCCAGCGAAAACATGCAGATAAACTACCTAAAGTACTCGTAAACTAAACTTACTAAAGTACTATAGTAAAGTATAATTAACTAAAATAATCACAACTAAAGTACAAAGAGCCATAATAATTACAAATAATTCTCATTTGCATTCACGTCAAACTGGCAACAATCTTAAAACTATCATCTCTTGGAGCAAAATGTTTTTCTATCCTCTGAAGTCTCTTCCTTGCCAGCTAACGTCATTAGCATTCAATATACGCATAAATGCCGTTCACTTTTGCTGATGCATAATTTCTAATTTTTCCCGTGAATAAGATCAATACGAGATTCAGACTCCAGAGGATACTCGGAGCTTGGGAGACAAAGTAACCTGTCATTTTGTTTAAGTAGCTAATTTCAGGGCGTCTAACAAGCTAAATGACATTAAAGCGTTCTACAAACTTCATCTGGGAAGATGGTCTCAATCTTTAATAAACATTACTCCCTGACTTCGGGGTATTGCCCTCGTTTTGCCTTCATCGAAAATTAGCTCTGTAAGAGTGGCAATAAATCGAATCACCCTCGGTTTAAATCTATTTCTGGCGAAATGGCAGTGGAACAATAAAAAATATCATTCTTCTCTAAATATATTTGATGATGTCAGTGCACATTATTGAATTAATCGAATATCTTTAGTTCTCATCGATTAATATTTTAATAAATAAGTGGAGCATAAAGAAAAACAACTCTCCGAGGAATTTTCTAATATAATGACTGTGTTTTCATAGTTTTAGTTCGTTATTCTTTATGGATTTGATACTAATTAATCTATTGAAATTTTGTTACGCTAAATTAAACAGTTTCTGTGAATTATTAATACAAGATTCAGACTCCAGAGAGGTTAATAAATATCTTCTGTATTATTTATGTTAAAACAGATAAGATCAAAATATCACTGATTCTATGAATTTGAAATGAATGTTATACATTATTTATTTGAATCACAAAATAAATAATGAACTAATTTATGATAATTTATTTGAATACAATATATATTCAACCAGTTGGACAGACATTCCATGGGTGAGTTTCTCTCAAATTTTGGGGAAAGCTTACTATCAAATTTTACCCATTTAGCTCCTAGATCGAAGAATGTGACTTATTTTTGTCACAAGGAGACCGACAAACATACTGAAAAACATAATTCCAATAATGGGCTATCTAAAATCACGGAGGTCTAAAAACAAAGATTCGATAAAATAACGATTGGATTTTTTTAAAACTTTTATCGTACTTTTTCTATTTTTCATTTGCGACAAAACAAAAATCAGTGAAAATTGTGTTGAAAAATCAACTTTTTACTATACATGCCAATTCTTAAGTTTCGTTACCGTTATTTGTTTGTAGATTAAACTAGAAGTTATCGGTTAGTATTCTCTGAAGAGATAATGCTTCTAGAAAGCTCCAAAACAATGGTTAAGGAGATATTTTACGTACCAAAAAAGGATAAGAAATACGATGCAAGTTTTTTTCCAACTCGTTATGGAATTTGCTTACGATTTTTTTTCACCTTTCCAACAAAACAATCACAAATTATTTTGATAAATTTAAATAGAGTTTTTACTTTCATACTTTCTAATCTTTCAACGTACATCTCTATTATTTCGATATTTATTTTGGCTTTAAATCCCAAAGTTTATCATAATATTTTAGTTCGTTCGCTTTAGATATTTTTCATATTTCCGTTCAGAAAATCGAATAGTTTCACTGAAGTTTTGAAATATTGGATTTTCAATTATTGTTGAAGTTATTATTGGATTTCACTTATTCTGAATAACTTTAAACTTTTTTTTTTACTTTTCTCTATAGTTTTCATTAAAGAGCATTGTATTTATCTTTTAAAACTTAATATTAAGTTGAAGAAAAAAATTAATAGAATCGTATTAACTTTTATTTGTACATATTAATTAAATCGCTATTTTTTAAATAAATATCAGGTATGAACACAACAATAAAAGAAAATTGATTAAAATATAGACAAAAAAATTTGTAAAGAATTTATTATTTCAAATCATTTTTTCTTCTTTATAATATTTTCTTAAGGGAATCGATTGTTTTGAATTAATAGAAAATATTTGAAATCCTCAAAATCCCATTAATTTAGAATACAGTATTTTCAATGAAGATTATTTTTAATTATATTGAAATTAAATTTTGGGGTGATTGTGAACAATATTTCTGGAATTATAAAAAAAACACTGGAGATATTACATGCTTGCTTTCGTATGTTTGTATTTTATGTTATGTTAATTATGCAAATGTTATTTTAATTTTATGATTAAAGCTTCAGTCTATAAATGAGCTCCTTTCGTCTTTAAAATTTCAATTACATTCGTAGTAGATGTTATATCCAATTTTAGTCAAATTAACTTTACTTAATTCTTAACCGTTCTCCAGTAGAGAGCTTTCAATCCTAATGCAATTCTATTTTCAATATGCTTAATTATTAGTTACTAGCTGCCCCGACAGACTTCGTACTGTCTCAAGTTATTGGGCTTTTGTAGCCTAATAACGTACGTATGTGTTTCATAGCACTTAGAAAATAAAAAGAATCGTTTAATACATAAATCCTTTCAAGAATAAAATAAACACATTAAGAGCTCTTAATACCGCATTAATGTATGAAAAAGAATTTTTATCCCTAAGAACAACAACAATAAAACAATTTTTTTATCAGAACACACTGGAAATTGCAGTCGTTTAAATTCAAATGGTACATCAGTTGGTACAATTGGGATGCGAGGTATCAACACATCTTCTCCCCTATATTTTCCGTTTAGAATGGTTGCTTCGATCACATTGTTCAGTAATGTTTTTACTGCTAGCCGTGTGCCATTACAAAGACGTGGTGGGTTGATATTTCGCAACATAATGACCACCGATCCTTCTTTTAATTGAAGATTATGAGGCGGCAATCCTGGAAAATCCAGTGAATTTAAAAATTTTGGTGGATAATTAACAATATCATCTTGGTTAGTTGCGCAATCAATTGATTTATATGTTCTTAATTCGCCCACAATTTCATTTTGAATTTTGAAATTTATTTCATTTACATCTGTATTTTTGGCAGCTAAGATTGCTCGTTCACTCAACCAAAAAAGATCTCTGTAATTTTGAGTGACGTTTGGGAAAACCTTTTGAATGAGCTCGGTTTTTGATTCAGTAACCTGACAAAACTTGGCAGGCAATGTAATGCAGCCAGTTAAAAAGTCTACAGGAATTTTGCCATCCCCAATGTCAATGAGCTGTTAATCACGTGCTGAAAATGGTATTTTTCTAGGTTTTATTATCTGCAGTCATTATAAAAAAATCAGAGCTTTCATAAATGCAATGGCAACACGTTATTAAAAGTTGATTTTTTTAAAAAAATTATTTTTCGCCTACAGATTTATATTGACGTCAAAACCCTCCTCCCAAAAACAAATCATGTTCTGACGTGATAAAAATTAAAATAAGTCTTGTTACCTTAAAAGTTGGCATGAAATTGTCACGAAATATATTTGTTGCCCCAAAGGAAGTCATTTGGAAACAGTTATTATATTTTTGTATGTTTGTAAGGAAGTGTATGGAATTCATACCAATTCCTGAAACCAATGAGTACAATGGCTCTGGTGGCCGAACCAACGGCACTAATTTCACTTTGCCATTTGCGCAACACAATCCATTTGCTTCATTCTTGTATTTCAATGCCTTACAATGTGAGCAAACTAAGTTCATAGATCCAATAGCAACGCATTGGTAGGAACTGTAGTCAATTGAAACATCGTAGCTGAATGCCACACGTGAAATATTGAAAGTAGCTTGAACACGACGCATTGCACGTGATTCTAATATTCTAATCCTTTCAATTTCATTTCGTTCTTCAAGTTGTTGTGCAGTCCAAGTAGATTGAAAATTAGCTTGGTTTGTAGCATTTCTAGTTCTACGGCCCAAATTGCTACGCCCGCGTCTTATAGGTGGCATGGGTCTAAAAGTAAACACACTAAACAAATAAAGTTACACTAACAACAGTTACACAACGCTAACAACAGTTGGTTTTCAAGACATGCGAAAATTTAAAAACAGCTAGGAAAATGCCGCGCTCAGAGGAAATAATAGTGCCATACACATCCTTCGTTTCTTTTTTTCCCTTCCTTTTTTTCTGCAAGTCCTTTTTTTCTTTCTATATTTATTTTTTCTTTATAACTTTTCTTCCAACTAACCCTTTTTTCCTTTTATTTTTTTTCTTCGCTGCCTAGACTTTATTTTGAGCAGGAATAGATAAAATATCCATACAGACTAAACACCAAAAAAAATTAATAAAAAAGAATAGTTTAATATATAAATCCTTTTAAGAATAACATTAAAACATTAAGGGCTCTTAATGTCGCATTTATAAAAAAAAAGAATTTTTATCCTTAAGAACAACAAAAAAACTTTATATCAGAACACAATCAATAGCAATATTAAAAAATGAAACATCATCGAATAAAAACGAAGAAAATGATATTCACGTCCGTTGAGAAGAATGTTTTTAATCAGTATAATCAGCTGCATAAAAGCAAGTATTTTCTTTCTTTTTTTAAACTTCCCGTTATCTATGAATGAAAACCAACTGACTTCGCGTATTTCTTTCTATACAAATCATAATTTATTACTTCCTGCTATCTCACTCGGTGTGGGGGAAGGAAATGAAGATTTTTGGCGGGAAAGTAAGAAAAGTGTCGTTTTAACTATTTTCCATGCAGTTTTTTAATTTTTCTCTCCATAAGAACCATCCTCGTGTCTTAACGAAAATATTAAAAAAAAATTAGCCGAATCGGTCGAGCCGTTCTCCAGTTTTGCGCTTAGCAGCGCATTTCGAGCTGCATTTTTATTATAATAGATTACGTATACAGTTTACCTCATTCCGATAAAATGACGATTGTAGCTCGCCATTGGTGTTTCATGCCACAACGACGAGCTATACTCGGTATGCGACTAAAGTCACTACAGAATATGTTAATAAATTCCGTTTAAAATTGCTTTTGTAATGAATCTGGAAACACTTATTATTTATGCTGATATCATAGATTAATATCATACTGTTTACTATTAGATTGAGAAAGTTATAGTCAAATTGTTATTAGTCATTGAATTTCATTCTTATAAACATTTAGCATGAACATTTATCTGTCTTACTAAAGAAAAAAAAAACATGCAGTGAAATAAAATATAAACGATTAAGAACGATAAACATTAGGAAGATCAAGATGATTGAAAGGATTCAGAAAAATCAAAAGAAATAAGCATACGTATACATGATACTGATAATGAAACTGATCATATTGAAATATTACCAAGAAGTCCTAAGCATGTTGTACGATTAATAAATGATTTGAGTGAATGCTCTGGAGTCATAGACGCATCATCGGGAAAATAGATTTGAAAGTACTAAATAGATAATGTGCTTGAAATAAAGTCAAAAATTGTAGGAGTGTCTAGCTAGACAAACAAAAACTAGGCAATAATCTGAAGTCATTAGAAGTTTTTCTTAAAGTATTGAATCTGAATTTACGAATTATTATGCCAATATCAATAATATAATTTTAATTAACAATATGAAAAAAATGTAACAAACTAAGCATTCTTAAATAAAAATCAAATTGCTATTTCACGTACAGTTTTTCTTTATTAAATCTTACTGGAATGGGTAAAGCTATTTAAGTTTAATAGCTTAACCCATTCCAGCTTAACTTATTTTTTTATTATTAAGTTGCAGCAATATTTCCGGAAATGCCAAGAATCTGACAGACATTTGTAACTGCATGATCTAATCATATATTTATGTTGGCTGATTAAGTCTACGTAAACTGTTATATTCTACGTGCGAAATTGGTGATATCAATAATAGAGGTCCAATAGTAATGACGACGAGAAGGTTCCATTTGCTCATTTCCGTCGCGTTTCTAATCATAATTTCGTATGTAATACTTGCTTTGTTATCTTTCCTTTAAAATGAAATTGAATTCCATTGCGCGAAGTTTTCCTATTTACTTTATATTAGGCATAGAATTATCAAAAATTAATTTTTTAATTACTTATAATTAACAATCATATTTGAATTTTTGTGGTAAGAAAAATACATGCTCTATGTAATATAATAAACAAGCCAGATGAAAATTTAAAGCTTACTTGAAACTTAAAGAATTAACATGCTTTAATCATTTTTGTATTCTTAATTTAGAGTAAAGCATGGGAAAATTTTCCTTTTAGAATACAGTTTTCAATTTGGTTCATATACATAAAGAAAAAATGTTTTAATTTTGTAAAATATATATAAAAAAGTTTTAAAATTATAGAATATTTTTATAGTAGATAATATATATAAAGACAAATCATATTTGAACTAAATGAAGTCGCCAAAGTTTCCTTTAATTTCATTATATTTTTGTAAGCGTCTTCTCTTTTTTAAATCTTCTTTATTCTATATATTATTTATAAACCATTATGCAAATGCATTTTAAATTTTTAGAATACATTGGATCAAAATAAATCCTTCATTCTCAGAGTAATTAAATTACAGTTTAAAGTAAATTTGATTCAAGAAGGGGCTAGGCATCCTTTCGAACAACAATCCCTCCCTCTCCTTTTAAGCACTTGATATTCCAAATAGGTTTTTCAATAAAGATTCCAACAAAGGTTCCTCATGAAGTTGTCTGGGACTCCCAACAGGGCAAAGTGCTGTAATATGAACTAAAAAAATGTATTTGGAGGAAATTTGAGAAAAGAAATTGGAGCCATTAAACAACGATATCACATTAATATTATTTTCTATATTTGCTTGAAAGTTTATAATTAGCTTAATGAAAATTAATAGTCTTTTCAGGTAATTAAGGGAGTTGTTGATACAGATAAATCCTTTGAAGAGTAGTATTGAAAGCAAAAGAAAAAGAAGGAATCAAGTCCTCTGAAAGCTGAACAATTTTTATTCAAAGGAACGTTACATAAGATACAATTTAAACTTAAAACTTGAGACCTTTGTTACTTCTTATCCATTACTTTGTTATTTTATTACTCTTAGTCAAAAGTATGATTCTTGTATCAATGAATACTGATTGGTGCTTTGCTTCAACATATATTCAGGGAACACCCTGGATTGAAGAGTTTTAACTCTAGTATTTTTTTATATTGAAATTAAAACCAACTTTGGGTTTGAAATTTTTTTCTTTCCCTCTTAGGTTTAAAAAAACCCTTCAAAAGACAGTTATTCTTAATAATTGATAGTATTGAAGTATGCAAAATAAAATTAGAAGTCAAAAAAGATTTCATATAAAATGTTGACTCGCTCCTTAATTATTTGTTTCATTTTTAATTTTCAATGTTTTCCCCCTTAAATATTTTTTAAACATATTATTAATACTAATTACTTAACGAATCAAGTTATGCAAAGGAATTTTGTATTTCAAACGTCAGTAGCTTGAAATAACAAAAGTTATTTTTTATTGAGTAAGTACCAGGATAAGAAATCAATAAAAATTTATATCGAATTCATATTGAAAATCATATTACATACGTTAGATAACGTTATTATGAATTGAATTATGATATGTGTAACTGGTTTATGGTTACAGAATTAGATATTTTAAAATTAATTTGCTCATGATTCTAATTCTAATTCATATTTTTACAAGTAATATGAAAAAGTATTGTGAAACATATAAAAAATATTAAATAATATACGATTCAATTATTTCCACCAAAATTTCATATTTCTTTGTCGGCAAGACGTGAAGTAGCTTTAGTAACGATGAAAAAGCAATATATAAGGTTAAAATAAAAAAATGATCCATAAGATTTTATTTCCAACACAACAGTTGTATAACCTTTTCATATTGCATTTATAAAATATTTTTACACTTAGTATGCTTTTACAAGTTCAAATACCAAAGTATGCATCATACTTTGGAATTATAAAACAAGCTAAAAAGCAAGATTATACTTGCTAAGTCGAACGAATTTTACCAAAAATGACTTATTTTTAAAAGATAAAGGGCTTTATATTAAATATGTAATTAAATATAATACTAGTTGATTTCTATTCCACCAAGAATGGCTCGCAGAATTTTTCTTTCAAAAATTGCTATTTAATTTTCTACAGATTCGATGACGGTCCAGGTCTCTGAGTCACAGTTTAGTATTAGTCTGATTAAGATTCTGTGTAGTACAAATTTTATATTTCTTGATAGTAGTGAGGATTTAAAAAATTTTTTAGTTTGTAAAAGTCTTTTTTTCCATTCATCAGCCGAACTTAATTTCCTTGACTATGCTATTGACATCAATAACTATAGAAGCAAAATATGTAAAACTATAGACAAAATGAAATTTATGAGAACCAATTTCAATATGGGATTCATGGGAGGTTCCATTACTTAGTGCAGACATATATTTGGTGTTTGCTTCTTATGATAGGTCCTATGCCATTGGCAGCATGCTCTAAAGAAAGAATGTCAATTGATGTGGAAACAGTTCTTGAAATGTCATTAACATTTGCATATCCCAAAAATTTGAATTGAATTTGATAATATATTACCTCTGATGTTAATTGCTGGATCTCATTATAATGTTATCTAAATCAACTTTAAAAATAGGATAGAACAAAAAATCACCCTGCCTAACACCCTTATGACAATAAGGGTGTTATTTTCTGATAAATATCCTAAATTTTTGACCCTACAGATGGTAATGAACATGCTTGCAACTATAAGTCTAATTAGTTTGGGCGGTATTTGAGTTCCAAGCCTGAGCCATATCAGCCATATCAGCGATTTCTATCATTAATTCAATCAACAATGATATATATTATTGTAAAATAAGTTTAAAATATTTTAGGAATTAATCAAAAGTAGAAAAAAATAATCGAACAAAATGTTAGTGCCATTGAAAATATTTCAAACTTTAAGATACAAAAACAATATTAATGCTTCAATATCCACGGATGATATGGGGAAAATGGCCAAAATTTGGCTTAATTTTTTAACAAATTTATTACAATAAATCATTAAAATTACAAATACCAAAAATACACATGCCCTCTATCCCAATAATATATGTACCAATTTTAGGAGTTTAAGTGAAATGTCCTGGCATGTAAACCGCTAACATATACAATCATTTATCTTTATCAATATTATTGATCAGTCCTCTTCATTGATCATTTAAATTCGCTAGAAATTCTGATTTTTATTTTGAATTAAATTTCTTATACCTAGTTTGATTATCATGATTCTTTTAAGAAAACATTTTTAAGCTATAAGATGTAACAGTTAATAAAGTTATGTGATTTTAATTTTTCATATGTACCATCCAGTTTGTATATAAAACCATCTAATGGAATCACGTTCCATAACGATAATAGCAACAATGTTTATCTGATTTATTTATCTTAACTTTTGTAGTAGCTTTCACTTTCATATTCGTTATATACATTACACATGCATTAAATAGAATGCTTCTTTGGTTTGGATGGAGCTGGCGTCCTGGCCTAGGGGCAGCACCCCTTGATCTGGACTTCCTGGGATTTAGTTCTAATTTGGGTATGGTTGTTTACACTGTGTTCTATCTGTGAATAGTGTAATAGAGCCCCCCTTTAAAAAGAGGTTATTCAAGTAAGTGTGTGTCATCTTCGTATTAACTAATGTCAAACTTCTGTTTTCAGTTGCTTAGGGGTCTTTATCTTCAGTAGCAACTACATCCCTCTTTTTCCGCTATGAATTGGTTTGAATTGGTACTATTCAATCCAAGGGGGATAAACAATGGGTGAATCAATGCAAGCGACTTGAATTTCTATTTGAGAATGTAAACTATTCTTGAAAATTAGACAAAACAAGTTTTAATCCATTGTTCAAATTTAAAACAGTTTGTAAAAACATTAAATTCGCAACATTAAAATAATTTTTAAATTTTAAAATAGCGTATAAATAATTTGTGTAATAAAATTTAGGAAGTTATTATGGAAAAATTTCTATATTCCAAAATATTTGCAGGAGCATTTCGTACTCCTACACCCAAAGCTCAGTCACAAACTCACATACATTCCTCATCACTAATAGTAATTGATAATTTAATTTTTATTGGAAGGAAATGATAAAACTGCATTTGCAGAAAGATTGCTGCAGAGAGAGAATCTAACTAGCATAAATAAGCTCTCCTCCTTCAAAGGACAAAATAAAAAAAATTATCCTTTTTTATGCTTCGAGATGTCATAGGAATAACCAAATACACATTTTAGAAACCTTCCTTAGAAACAAAATTTAATGAGATCCATAAGCTGTGAATGAAGATAAAATCTCATCCTTTATAACCAGGAACGCTATCTACAATAATTTGACATTTTATGAGAGAAATCACAAAACGGAATTTTACACAGCCTTTAACAAATAAGGAGAATATATTTATTTTGTTCCTGATGTTTAAACTTTAGTTCATACCAGGCGAAAAGGAAAAAAATCCTCCGTCATCTTGTATATTTAAGATTGACAAGTCTGCCATTGGTTATGAAATATTCAGTTTTTATCATGCCAGAAACATGATGGTTTTTATATAAGATTTTTGGCATCAACAAAAATCCGCAGGCGAAAAATAAAATTTTTATTATCTGCACGAGCATCTCAAAAGCATCAGCTTTTAATAACGCGTTGCAATCGCATTTACAAAAGCTCTGATTAAAAATATATGTTAATGGCTACAGCAAATAAAACCTAGAAAAATGTCATTTTGAACACGTGATTATATGAAATAAAAAGGAAACGGGATAATTTTTTAAACAATACATGCGAGACAGCGTTTTTTGAATCGTTTAATACTAAAGTGACTCATTCAATGAAACGATTTTTAAAAAAATAAAAATATAATTTAACTTGCTCGAGCACGTGGCGCTTGGCCGTTCAAAAAATTATGTTTTGGCATGATTTCATTTTAATCTTTTTTTTTCTTCCTTATTGCGACAGATTCTGCAGTTTTGTAGACGATATCGGGTTTCGTGAATGAAACTTTTACCAGTTTTGGAACACCGAAGTCATTTGCACACGATTAGATAAACCGATTTGCATGTAACAATTGATGTATATAAGAAATATCTAAAATAAAAATCTTGTATCATATGTCATCACTTTAGCTCTATATAGGAGTTCGAATTTTGTAAGTATATTTAAGTTACGTTTGATGAATCATATGAGTTCTAGAAAAGAAGGCATGATCTGGTGCTAAGAAAATGAGATCTGGATATATACAAATAAGTAAGTTTCTCATCGAAAATTTTCCTTAAATTTGATTTCTATAACGAGATTACGAGATAAATTTTAAATTTCCCTTTCTCATTTAACATGTTGACAGACGAAGATCAACATATACACCAAAACTTTTCTTTTATTATTTCATCGGTACGTGTTTCAAGATGTAAACTTTTCCCGATCCAATTTCAAAAATAGAATTCATCTGATTTGTTTCCTAAATCGAGAAAGAATAAGAAAACAATTAGTGTTTTTTCCTTTCTTCTTTCTTTAAAAAAGTACAAAATTTACAGACAGTCGCTGTACTAATTAGTGTAATGAACAATGAAATCACTCAAGCATAAACTATAAAAATACTCCTATTTTAACAAAATGAGTTAAGTTTTTTCACTAATGATAATTTGCTTCCATAAGTATGCAGAAAAAAGCGTCTTAAGTATAGTGTCATGGATTTTTTAGTTGTACTTAGTGTGTACAATACACTGATGTATGAAAAAATAGAGCTGAATAAAGGCTTGCTTTTGTTATACAGAACAAGACAGAGTTCTATCGTTCTTCTTCTTCGAAATGGTGACTCTTGTTAGAGTAATTTTTTCCCGGCATCTACTTACAAGCTATGCCAATTTATACTTATTTTTTTTGCTAAGGATGCAAATAACTGTCTTTATTTCCAGGTCACTATAAGGTCAATGATCATGTTAAATTCAAGTAGATGTTTCAGCTTGGAAAAAATACCCAGAAGAATCACAGAATTAATAGGGTTTTTTTATATTTCAGAAATTCTTCTGTAATGAAAATTAGAGGTGTGTAATTTGCTTATTAAGATTAACGGCATCCATTTTTTGAGTCCTCATTAGCGAATTAGAGCTTTTTTAGAGTGTTCCCTGATTTTGTTTGAAAATACAAAGAAAACAATGATTCTTGTGCATCAAAACGGAAGCAACGGCAATTTTGTTGAAATATACCACATTAAATATTTTTTTTACTATATTAAAACTTTCCTCTCTTTAAATGTACTTCTGGCTTTGATAAATAAAATTACTTTAGTTCTGTAAAAAAATGATTGCCAAAATATTTTTTTCAAAATATAGGACAGGAGTACATCACTAGAACGAAAAGGCTTTCGATTATCTTTAAACGACCGCCGGTGTTGTTTCAACACCACGATATAAAATATATATATATATATATAAAATAATCATAATAACTAAATAAATGCAGTGCTACTGTTAAGTAGGGTTTAGTTTTAAGGCTTTTTAATATTACTTTATGTATATTATGATCTTTTATATCATTAAAGAATGTAACAAAACAAATGACTTTTTACCTTTTCCGCAATCTTACGCCTTCATCGGAATCTAAGTCAGAACAAAACAGCAGACTAGAATCCGATTCATTCTCAGAAAACTCACAAGGAATTAGTAATTTCATTAGGGTCTTAAACCTTTTCTAAGAGCCGTCGTTTCAGGCTGTCTGTTCTGCACAAGATTCGAAAAGGGAATGATTTTTTCAAAGAGGCGATAAGCAAATGCTGATTAAACGAAACATTTAGACACAACAGTTCTAGAATTATTAATTCATTTCCATTATGAAATCAATACGCTGCTTTCAAGGCCAAAAAAATGCGATAGTACTTTGAGAAGTTTGTTGTACTTAGTGAACTTTCGTGTGTTTATAATGATAAAATGCCTTGGAAATGAAACATACTTGCGGACGTTTTAGGTGTGTGTGTAGTTGTAAAATCTCTTCTAAATAACCTAGAAATACCTTGGAAAATGAATGAGTATAAATAAGTCAGGAAAAATATCAAATCGTCTACTAAAATGCTTAAAAGAGAACAAATTAAACAGGTTGAAGTTCCCAATCTACATCGGAGGTCTTCTAGTAATATAGAATAAAATCTAT